>VWPU01013671.1:0-12509 GCA_013398955.1 Callaeas wilsoni
GCCGGGAGCGGGGAGCGGGGCGGGACACACGGCGGGCCGCACGGCACAGTGTGCGGTCCCGCTCCCTCCGGGCGAGTTACCGAGCTGCGCCGGGTCGCTGGAGCCGTGCGCTGTGAGGCGCTGTGCGGGTCCGCCGCATTCGTGCGGCCTCTCCGACAGCTGCGGGCCACTAACACTGCACAGAATGTCTGAAAGATAAATCATCTGTTCTTTTTCCTCAATATTACTTTCTTAGCAAAGACCGCACTTCCACGGAGTCTTTTCAGTTCATTTCTAGAGTAGACGGAAGTCCCGCAGGAAAATCCACACTGTTCCTCCCAACATGCCAGGCCAACCTTCCACAGAGGTGAGCAAAGCAAACCTCAGGTGACAGGGAGGCCCCAACCGTGACAGGTGACAGTGGTGACAGGTGGGGAGGGCCTCCGACACGGCCAAGATGAGAAACACGGCTGTTTGTCAGTGTGCAGCGTCACAGAGCAGGGGCAGGGCTTGGCTCCGAGTTAAATCAAGCACTGAACCAACAGATAAGAGCCTCCTTTTTCATTCTCTCTCCATTTTCATTTAGCAGCCTGTCTTACAGCCTTATTGGAGAAGAAAATCAGGAGTGGGTTTTTTTTCCAATTTCTTTACACCCTTGGGTTTTGTTCTACATTTTTCATACCCATTTCATTCTGACATCCCTTCTTTTTCTCTTAATCTGCGAGTATGAGCAATCTAAGACGCAGTAAGTAGGTTCAGAGCCTGCTAAAGAAGAGGATGATCTTGGAGGCATTCAGGAGAGATTAAGTTCTTTTTTTAAAATGGCACACATTTCCTTTAGCATGGGTGAAAGTAAACCTTACAGTCTTCTGTAAGAAACTGTGGGCTTCCAAGCAGGAGTTCAGAGATGCAGCGAGGCAGGAGTCAGAGCGAGGAATGAATTATTTATTAAATTTACAATACCATTTATATATTCTAGTTCCATAAAGCAATTGAACAGTGCTTACACTTCTCCTAGGGTGATTGGTCAAAATCTCGGACACCCACTTAGAAATGTTTTTTCCTAATATAATGTACACAAGGTCAGAAGATACCAGATATGAATGCTATTTACAAAAACCCTATCTATTGTTTACATAGCTTACACAGCAAAGGAAAAATTCTCACAGAATAAATGCAAGAAGAGGAAATTTCCCTGCTAACAGCATTTCAGCATCCACAAGAAACCATACTTCTTTTTCAGCTACACAAAGGAATAAGCAAATATATAATGACCAGATGAGACTTGGCAAGCAAAATGTTTCCAAGATAAAATTTAGAATTTCTATATATAAATATCTTGAGTATTCTTGATCAGTTAACACTTGTTTCTATAGAGAAAGAAATGCTTGATGTTTTGTTTTGTATAGTGTCTTCCATCCAACAATATTCTAAAACATCCCTGATTTATGAATCTATTTTGCTTTTTTAAAGCATATATGGGGGAGATGTCAAGGGACTTGGGAGTCTCTTCTTGACAGCTTTCTAGACACAGAAAACTCAGCTGTTTTTCTGTCCTTTAAAGATCTAGAAAGTAATTTTTGAGGTAAAATTCTGGAATTACTTCAGGAGGATAAAATGGTATGTGCATCAGAGCAGCATGAGGCCCTCTCCTGTCTATTTCCTACATTTGGCAGTAACCTCAGAATTGATGCCAATAAAATACCAGAACCACGCTGAAGGAGACTAGAAACCCAAAAGCCCAAGCCTTGAAACAATTCCCTCTTACCCACTCACCCACACAGGTGAAAGCAGGCTGAAATTTTGCCACTTAGAGGCATTGGCATAGACGCTGTCTTAGCAATTGTGCATGGAGGATTTGTAAAACCTCCTTTGAAAATGGAAACGCCTTTAAAAGTCTTTTTCCCAGGCATGGAAAGCTGCTCTCCAATCCACTGTGACATGCAGGAAAACATCCAGAGACTCCCAAAATTATAGATACTAGGCATTTAGACTCCTCGGCTTGAGTCTCTTCAAGTTGTTTTGCTACATGAGCTCACTGGAGGAAACAAAAAATGTTTCCTATTTGTAAGAACTCTCTTGAATTCTGTTCTGAAAATTACATTTGAATTCAAACCTAGTAACAGGGAAATAAGGGCTCAGCAAAGAGAACAGAAGATGGCCCACTGGCCTGAAACTCAATTGGATTGGCAGGGACTGGCAGAATGATAATCTGTATAATCATAATTCTGTACAATCATAACAAATGAAATACCTTCATTGTCTCAAATTCTGCCTGGAAATAGATGGTATAATTTCTCTGTCATTATTCTTATAAAAATGCCATGATATTTTCCATAGGTCGTGTAAGGGAAGTCAAAACCCCTGTGAATACACAGTAACTATAAATCTCTCCTTCAACCTCCAGAGCTCTGAGCATTTGAACACATTAACAAACCCACACTGGAAAGGGCAGAGGAGAGAAAAGGAAAACATACAAGGCTCCAGTGAGTGAACTCTTCTAAAAAGTGTAGGGAGAACCACTGCTTATGCTAATACACTTTTGAGGTATCTTGTGTTGAACTTGAGGATTTTGAGCAGAAATGCAAGTGGTTGTATCTGTATCCAGAGGACCTGTCTTGTCTCTTCCCATCTCAGTGATCAGTCCACGATTTTTATAGATATCCCTGAAAGCAAGCCTTTGCACACAGGCAGAATTATTTTCTGTGTCGCAATAGATGGGAATGCTGAAACAGACTGGGATTTTTGCACTGGCTGTGCTTGAATTTAGGTGCAGTTAATTAAATGCTATGTGGAAATCATGGAAGACTTTAGTTTTGTTTTTTCTTGAGAACACGCCTTAGCATTTAAGCCTTAGCACAGCTTTATAAAGCCACTCATTGAAGCCAAAGACTCACTGTCCTTGAATTGCCGCTGGAAACAATGGATAGGAAAAGCACTGGGCATCTTGGAGAGCATTACCTTTTCTCATGATGTCTGTTTATCAAATCAGTGAAGAGAAGGTGGATTTTCAGAAATTTTAAGCCATATTCCAACCATCCAACTTAATTTCATCTCTACTCCAAGATATCTGGAAGTAACAATTTTTAGAGTGGTAGAATTATAAGGGTTGGAAAAGACCACTAAGATCATCAATCCAGCCTTTAAAAAGACTGGTTTTTGACAGAAGAATTTCTTAAAATGTACCACAATTTAAAAGAGACAATGAATATATTGAGCCCTGTTTTTCTATGCTTCATCTCCCTGTCACAGCCTTGAGGGATTGTCCCTTGTTCCTCCTCCTAGGCCAGCAATCTGTGTATGAAGTGCATTATTGAATTTCAATTACAATGTTAATTACAGAAGACAAGCGGTTACTGAATCTTGCACCATAATTAATCAACCTGATATTTACTTACTCCGTTGTTCACACTGGATTAAGCTGGGTCTGGACAAGCAGGGCAAGGAAAGTGAGTGACAGGAGCATTATCATGGCACACTGCCTCCCATTGGGAAAGTTCATCTTCCTTCTGAAAGAGACGCCTTCAGGGATCATGGAATTTGAATTCCCTGTGAATTTAGTGTCATCTTAGCTTGACCAGCTCTGGAAGAACATATTAACCTCCTCTTGTGATTTTCAGAAAACCATTCTAATTTAGCAAGTAATTAAGGGTCACATGTAGGATAAAGAGCTAGATAAGCTTGGATTACGCACAGGAAGCTTTGTTTCCAAGGCAACCCGAGCAGAGGGGTGTTAATGCTGAGGTCAGGCACTTAATGAACTGGGAATGGTTACTGGCTGCAAAATGTATTCGAACTGGGCAAGGCAAACTAACCACCGCATTACCATTTAATGATTTGATGAGAGAAAACAAATGCCTACAGAGCTACTTATCACGGCAAATACTGAAGACAAAGCTTACAGGCGGTGGCACCGTTCTGCTAAGTGAGGTCAGGAGAAGTCCAAAACAGTGACGCTTGACAAGCCCAAAATACTTTAGTCAGCACTGATGGATTTCGTGGCTTCCCAGTGTGAAGGTGTCGCTGTTTGCGTCAGCTGCCGTTGCTGACACACTCACCCTGTGCTGGGTGTTCTTTTCCTCCCGAGGTTAGTCCTGCCCGGAGGTTGCTACCTGTGAAATCACCCTGGGGGATTTAGCATACTGAAAAGCAAGACAGCTCTTCCAAGAGCTCAGGACGTAACCCACTCCTAGGATTTTAGGCTCTGGGAATTAATCCCATGGGAGATTTGACAGAGCAAACACACAAATACCATGGACGTGGATAAAATAGCAAAAGAGCTCATCTGTAGCAAAATACATGGATTTAGTAAAACACATTAATATTTTCAAAATGGAATCTTACATTGTTTTGTTCTGTATGATGTAAGGAACAGTAGGGAATGAGATTACTCTGCTTGAAGAATATTAGAGAGTACAGAAAGTGGAGATGACCCATTAAATAGCTGCTGCTTTCTCAGTTCACTTGGACCATAGCTCTGTGAGAGAAAGAATTGCACAGGCATTTTTCAAAGCTTTCTTTAAAACAAACGGGCATTCTCTGCTGTTTGGGACAATCACAGGATATTCTGTAACAGCCGGGGCGTTCTTGCGACAGGAACACAGGCACCTCTAACTTTGTGCCATGCTTTTTGGAAATATGTGGATGTATAAATCAGGGCAATTTTAGAAGCCAGCTGATTTTCTCTGTTTTTCTTCTGTGTAGCCTTGGCATAAAAGCAGGTGATTTGACATTAGGCCACCTGTTTGCACAGGGGAAATTGAAACGCTCTGCTCTCTCAAACATGAACTGTAGGACTTTTGGTAAAGGGTAAGACTGTGCTGAAGGTGAGCTGGCAAAACCTAAGCCTCTCACAATATTCAAAAAGAAACCAACACACAAGAAAGCCACCAACCAAAAAAACCTCCAAACCAAGCTAACAAACGAACATCCAGAAAAGAATTTGCCTTCTTTGCCCACAAGTAGGCAGAAGAAAAAAAATGTAATGGCCTTAAATAAGTTACAGGTTTGAACAGTGGCAAGGAGAATTTATGCAAAATATTAGGGGATATTTTGCTCTTCTTCCAATGCCAAATACCTGGAAAGAGGGCCAATAAGGTCATAGCCTCTCTACGCAAGATTTTTGAGGATGCCATCGCAGGTTTTTTGGTTTATTTTTTTGGGGGACACAATTTGATAATTATTCCGGGATCAAGGCTAAATCTTGCAAATAGTGGGTGGGCATCAATTAATAAAGGGCATCATGCCTTCCACAGCCCACTTCATAGAAGAGGCTAGATTTCAAAAGGATGCATCAATTGGGTGGATAAATCCACTAAAGGAACTGCAAAGACCTTAACATGCTTGGGAAAACCAAATGCCATAATCCAAATTTGGCCTGTAGAAGCCTCATGGTGGCAATTACTGTTTTGATAGTGACCAGAGTTAAGCCATCATGAGCTGGAATGAAACTGCACCATCCCCACTTTCCTCTTCAGTGAGGGACCCCCTTCTAACATGTCCTTCTGTGGTGCTGGATGGCTCTTTTTTATTTGAATTTTATTAAAATGAACAGTTGAGCCATTCATGTTTATCTCAAACAGGGATGAGCTGAACAGATTTAGAACCATCTAAACCTCTTTGAACATTAGGAGTTGTCAAATTTAGAATCTCTTCAATTGAATGACCTAGAAGTGAACCATGAAAACCATGGGAGCATCCCTGCCTTTGAACTTTGGCTTCTGGAGTGCAGGCTCTGGGTGAGCTGCTCATGTGATTCTCAGCACAGCTTGAACCACCCAATTTCTCACTGCTGCCTCTCTTCTGGTTGTGTGAGAAGTCCCTGTCACTTGTCAGACGTCTCCCCCAGACTCTGAGCCTCACCTCACTTTTGTACTCTCCCTTGTTTTATCTCCCCTCCCTTCTTTTGCTGTTTGCTTTCTCCAGCCCATTTCTCCCTCTGCTGACCATAGGCCTTCCCTCAGCTCTGCCCAAGTTTCCATGTTCTTATTGTTTCTCTAAAGCTCTACATGTCCCAGTCTCAGTGGGGAGGGCAATACAGGGCATGATCCCTAATGCATCTCTCGATGAACAGAGAACCATCCAGATAATTTTCAGTGCCAGCACATCACTGCCACTTTTCTCTATTTCTGTATGTGAGCAGGAAGGAGTTCTCAGTGGGTTTGGTACCCAAAGGAATAAGTCAGTGGAAATTCCCCTTCAACTGAGTTTTATTGAGAAGAGCTCTCGGAAATACCATGAAGAAACCTGTGGAACTCAGGGGAAAATAGACACACCCACTGATACACCCACACCAAGTCCTTTGCTGTCACTCCTTGTGTTTTTTGCCTTTAAATGAAGTTTGTAAACCTATTAAACATTACCCCAAGTGAATTCTTACTGAACTAACATTTCCAATTTGACCAAAATTGAGGAAAAGCCATTTTCAGACTATGAGACAAAGCAGCAGGAAGAAGGACAGGGAAAGGTGGGGGGAGGTTCACTTCCCAGCCTCTCCTCTGCTGCTTGCTTTCTCCAGCTTTACTGATGTCAGCAATTGATGGATACGCTGCCATCTGCCACCTCTCCTGCAGGGATAACTGCCAAATTACCTCTGAGGTCAGAGATGAGATTTATCGGCCCCTGATGGTAGGAGCCACAGATAAGATGGTCTGAAAATGCACTCAGGTCCCACCAGAAACGAACCAAAAGATGCTCTGCTCTAGCAAGTGCAATGCTGATTACAAAGGTGATTCGGCATGTGACACTCCAGGAGTTTTGCAGCCACTGAACTGCTCTCTGCCTCTGCAGGAAAAAGCAGGATTTCCAGTTTTGCATCTTTCTTGGCCATTTTATAGCTGGATGGCTATGGGAACACGTTTGGAGGAACCGGTTGTAACTTTGTTCTCTAGGAAATTTCTTTCTAGCAGCCAGAAAGAAATCCCTCGTTTTCATGACAACTAAAAGAAAAGCAAATTACCACGCATTAAAGTGAAAAGAATCCAGTTTAGAATGTGAATTGACCTACAAATTACCAAGTATAAACACAAACCCAAGGAACTCGCTGTTGTAAACTGATTGAGTTTTCTACACACTGGCAAAAAAAGAAGTGAGGAAAGGAGGAGCCCACTTTATTGCTCATCTGCATAAATAGATAATCGAAATTGTCTTACTGAAAAGTTCATTGTCTTCTTGAGCTGACTGGAGGAATTTCAGCCCCAGTTTCCTCTTTTAGTCCAATAGGAAACTACTTAGCTGCTGGATTTTGAAGTATTTCGAGAGTTAATTGTTGGTCCTGAGCCCATCATCATCGGGCAGCCTCTTCCTGGAGCCCTAAAGGTGTTGCTTGCTTGGACAAACAGCCTGAAAAAGCATCCTATGCCCACATGTGTGCCTATATTGGATATAAAGAAATTCAGAAACGGCAGAGAATTATGTTTAACACAGGGATTTCCAGTGTCACCTTCAAAAAGCTCGCCGAATTATTTCTATGTCTTGCCAGGCAACATCAGCAATACAGCAAGGCCTTTTTGTACCCTCCTTTAGCACTCAGAATACTCTCAGTAGCTGGGAACTACAGAATTGGTCTTGAAAACCAGGAGCCGGTATCAACTCACCTACAGAATACACGGAAAATGCAGAGTATTTAATGTAATGCAAACCCTTTTTTAGGAAATGCATTTGGGTATGGCAAAGGCAGGACATCTGGTTCCAGCTGTAGTGACAACAGGTTTAACACTCCGATGGCAGCACTTTAAATAAAAAAAAAAGAGAGAATGCCAAGGATGCTGGCCAAAGTGTGGGCATTAATTTAGTGCTGGAATTGTCCCCTTCTCTCCCAAAACTCTAACCCTCACAGCCATTTCCCTCAGGCAGTCATTTCCCTTCTCGATTTGGTTTCGAACAACAGGAGTTGGTTTAGGTTTGGGTTTTGAGGTTGGTTGGTTTTGGTGGGGTTTTTTTTTTTTTTTTTTTTTTTTTTTTTTGCTAAGCCCTCATTAACTCCACTCACGCTGTCTTACTCTGTTTGCCAGTGCTTAAGTAGTGCTTTTTTAAAAAAGCAACCAATTAGCACCTCATCAGCTTCAATTAGAGGAGACAAAAGCAGTGTAAAGATAACTCAATGAGAGGGGGTGGCACAACATCATGTAATCACTTAAGACAGCGGTGAGCATTCACTGTGCTGGCTCTGCCGGGCCTATTCACTCTTTTTTGCTTCTTTCTGGATGCATTTAAGACTTTTTATTTTTCTTTCTCTTTTTTTTTTTCTTTTTTTTTTTTTTTTCTGGGAAGCCGGGCCTCCCAGGAGTCTCAGAGTCTCTCATTCAGGGCTACCTGTTTACAGCTCAGCGACCAGAAGGACCTAAACAATCCTATATTGTACGCCCAGTGCTTCCTTAAACTTAGGCCTCCACAAAGGCATGTTTTCAGAAGCTGGGCAGAATAAGTTAAAGGCTGGCTTTATACTCATTAAGTGTTCTGCTTGTACTGTCTTCTAATTACATGGCAGGGCAACAATGTCTTTTTTTTGTCAATGGAGTTCTTTGGAGCAGTTAATTTGGTGCCTGTACTAAATGCCCCCAAACATTAATTAGTGTGGAAGGAACCCTAATTTCCTCGGCGGCTTTCCTCTCCATTTACTTCCCTTGTTTTCACATAGGCTTGGATGAGCCTCTATAATGAAATTACCTCATTAATGCCTTTATTCTTTCAGAGTAACTCATTCAAGATCTACCATTTAGTTTTAATTTAATGCTGTCAAAAGCAAAAGGTGCATTCATGTCTTTGATTAGTGCATTTTTTTCCTCTCTAAAGAGTGGACAGATTTAAATTATTAAGATGGCAAGTAGTGAGTTATAATTGGATACAAGCAGCACTTCAGTGAATATTACATGCTTTCAAAGCCTGGCCTATCTGCTCTGCTGACTATTAACTGTGTCCAGTGAGTTCTTCTATGGGGTTTCAATTAACAGCACATTAGCTACTGTGAAGCAAATGAAGTTTAATTTTGTTTATAAAAAACGTTGCAGTTGCATTTATCAACATGACATTTCCTTGTAGCACAGCTCAGTTTGCCCCATTATCCTACCCTGACCTCATTGCTTGGTTTGTCCAGCTCACACGGGAGCTTATCCTGGGCTCAGGTTGCAAAGTCTGTCTGGAGACCTACCTGGGTATGACTGGGAAGATAAGATCTGGGAAATTCTAAATATTGTCACCTTAGCTGCATTTAACCACCCTGATAATTTGCTTACAGAGTAGAGGGGCACAAAGTGTATGTATGATTAATGGGGAATGAACAGGCATGGACTGAGCAGGGAGGATTTGACACCAGATCCTTGATCTTTAATTGTCTCTATCCTCCCTCCTTTTGTGCACAACTCATGTGACAAACTACCTGAGATGCATCAGAGAAACACAGATGGCAGAAGACTTCTGCAACCTGCATGGCACATGCAATTTAGGAATAATTAATTAGAATTTTTTGGGTGGCTGCAGTGCTCCCAGTGGTCAAAGATCAGTCACATACTTGGGCCGGGAGCTCTGCAAGGCCCTGTGCTCCCAGGGCCTTTCGGTTTGGAATATCTCCAAGGATGGACATCCCTCAACCTCTGTGGGTACCTGTTGCAGTGGTTACCCAACTCCAGAGTGATGTTTTCCTTCAGTAATTGGCAGGGAATTATTATATATTCAATATTATCATATATTCAATGTAAGCATCAACTGCGATAGGATAACTTGATAATCTTTTACAAATAACATCTATTATAACTTTATTATGTATTATATTTATTATAAATATCTGATATATTTAGTGCATATTACATACGACTCATGTACTATATTATACATCAATTATGACTGCAATCACAAGGCACACACAGAGCAGTGCTGTTTATCTTTAGAATCTTTCCCACCTGTGCTGTAAAAGCATCTTGGGTTTGGATTAATTTCTCCTCCTAGCACGAGTAGGAGCAAACCTTTGTATGTATTTGTTTCACGGTGGAGCAAGCTCAGGGGAATTTTGAAGTAATTTCTGAGTGCGTGGCTTTCACCATAAGATGTGTCTCACTGCCCTCTCATGGCTGGATTATCCACGGACATCCCACTCTCATCTTCCTTAGGTTCTTGCGTTTATGTTCTGGTCAGCATCATCTCTCTAAATTCCTGCCCCTTTTGGCACAGCCAAACACAACTCCGTCATCCCCGAACTCTGGCATTCGCCTCTTCACCTCCGCCCTTTTCCAGCAGACGTGGGTAGGACCGGGCTGTCAGAAATGTCTTTCTCTAGGCAGTTAGTCCCAGCAGAGAGGAAGAGAGTTTCCAGGAACACGAACACCACCCCCACCTCGGACCTGCCTCAGCCCAGAGTCCATCCAGCACCCACCGAGAGCTGCGGGGAGCTGAAATTCTCTCCGCTGCCCCTGCCCGGCAAACCCTGCCTCCAGCTCCGGGCCCGCGTCTCTCACCTCCCAGCAAAGAGCGGCTGCCTCCTGCTGGCTGCTCCCGGCTCCCGGGGAGGAGCTGCCGCCGTTCGGGCGGGGGGATGGCTCGGGCAGCTCCGGTGACTGTGCCAAGGGCAGGTGACAATGCCAGTGGGGCATGCCACTGCCGAGGAACGTCAGGCTGATTGCAGGGAGCAACCAGCCAAGCAGGGATGCTTTTCCACTGAAAGAGAACAAACAGGGACAAGACCTAAAGAGGCTGGGGCAGCACAGCCCCCAAACCTGCCCAGTCTCCAGCTGCCACACGCCTCTGTGGCCAGATGGGACCCAAAGCCACACCCACAACAGCCTGGGTGGAGGTCCAGCTTCTCATTTCCAGCCATGCCCAAACATCCAGTGCCAGTGTCTGTCAGCCTCTGATCCCCTCTGCCCTGAACCACTGGCACCTGAGACATGTTGGCACCACTGCATTGATTAAATACTCACAAGCACATATTGCCAACATCAGATTTCTCTGCCCACCCAGGACACACCAGTTAGGTGTGTCCCTTTCTCCCACTCTTATGACAGAGACCTCCTCATTCCACATCCCCTTCAGGGAACACCAACTTAGCCCTGGGCTGGGAAACGAAAGACAACAAACATTCAAAAAAATTCATCCCTGCCTCGAGGGTGTCCAGGCCTGGGAAAAAGCCCTTCCCACCACCCTCTTGGCCTTTTCCCAGTCCAAGTAACTGAGGAAATGCACGTCCAACCCTGGAGCAGACAGGCTGGAAAGTTGTCTGCACACCAAACACCACAGCCCTGAGCACCAGCTCTGGATTGCACTTCACATCCTCAGTCAATGCCACATAGGAAAGCCAAGTGATTTTTCCTTTGCTGAGAGATGAAAAAACAACAGCAAGGGCTGTCCCAGCTGACCTGGTCCCCGTGGGCAGCTGCATCACTGAACAGGATCATCCATCATGTCTCACTCTGCAGCAGGAAAATACTGCAAGCCTTGGGTCTGGGGTTTAAAAGCTACTTTTAGATCAGCAGTCTTTGACTGGGACAATTCACTGAATTCACTGATAGATCCCAAAATCTGTTTCCAAGTGCATAAAAACTCATGGAAAAGCTGAGCACACGGGAGTTCAAGGTGCTTTGAGTACAAGTTCCCTGAACTGCAGCAAAATGGTCCCAAGTCTGCATTTAGGCTACACCCCCCGCACCTTGTGTTCTCCATACCAGCCACCCTGCCTGAGAAGGCCAGGGAGAAGCGAAGGGGCGTTGGAGCCACTCCAGGAACCACCAGCCCCACTGCCAGTGAGCAGTGATGCTGTCAGTGCCTGCAGCCCTCACCCCAATTCGTGTCACTCGTGGGTGGTTCCTGATGTGGCACTTGGGGACATGGGTTGGGGGTGGCCTTGGCAGTGCTGGGGCAGCTGTGTGACCCACTGGTCCCCAAGGGATTTTCCAGCCTCAGGAATTCCATGGGACACTCCATGACTGTCCTAGCTGCAGAGGCAGGCGCGAGAAGCTGTTACACACAGAATAAATTTCCATGAACCAGAGCACTTCAGGGCATCATTGAGAGAGTGCAGAGAGCAGGAAAAAATACACAGTTACACCATTTATCCTACTCCATGCTTTCCCAGTAGGGCATGAACACCATTTCGTCCTGATCTTGAAAGCTCCAAGGAAAAAAAGCTATTGAGCTGGCACTGAAGATGCCACTTTCCTGACTCTCCTGGCCCAGAACCACAGCTCAGCAGGTTTCTGTGGGAATTAGAATTATCAGAATAATTCTGTAGTTCAGTAGCTGCATGTCCCTACAGCAATTCCTTGGGAACATGAAGCTTCCCACAAGCATTTCTTACTCCAGTGTACACTTTTAGTGCATTTAGACTGTTTAAATCAGAATGAGGTGACTTGGTGACAGCACAGCATTAGATCAGGGGCATTGGGAGACTCACCAGACAACATTCACTATGGACTCTCCATTCTCACCGCTCCAGCTGCAGAATCCTCATTTCTCACAGCTACTCAGTTCTGTTTCAAGGACTCCCCTCAGGAAATGGATCTCCCTGGTCCCACAAGCCAAATCCCCAAGGCGATTTTTACTCC
>VWPU01013672.1:0-42101 GCA_013398955.1 Callaeas wilsoni
GTACCAGAACAAAAGGACAGAAAATCAAGGGCTTAAATTCTTTGTGAATCCCCACAAGTTTTGAGGAGCAAAGATTTCTCTCCTAGGATATCTGCCTTAGCAGCTATCAACACCCTTTCCTCCTTAAAATAGGCACATTTGGGGTGCCGGGCAGAGTGGGGTATGTCTAGAAGGACTTTTTGAGGCGGAACTATTCAATGATAAGTCTTAAACCAAATCTGAGTGAAAAGCAAGCCTTTCCCCTCACTGCATCTTTGGAGCAGAGGGAGGTTGCATCTGGCCCAGGCAGCATCCTTAGAGCACATCCAACTGCAGAGCATCAGTCCAGAGGGAACCAGACTCTGTAGGCTGAGAAATGCATCAGAAGGACACAGCTTTTTCTTCCCCGAAAGCTCCTCCAGAATTAGAGGAAGTAATGCACAAATCTCCTTTTCAAGCTGTTCCTTTGTGCAGTCCTTGCTTCTCTTAATACCCTTATCCCAAAGATGGAAAAATCCACCCCTCTGCAGCTACCTCAGTCAAAATGACTGTTCCCATTGGTGCTCAACGAGACATTCAGGATTAATTAACACCGCATTGCAAGCCTGAAACCCCTTCAGACTGCTGCCAGCACTGAGCTGATGGAGAAAACTTTGCTTAAGTAGTTCCATTCAACTAACTGTTGATAGCAAAATGATGAATTGGTACCTCTTCTTGGCTTTCTCTTACAGCAGAGAACGCTCATATTTAACACACTTCCTGTCTTTAACCTGCACTAGCAAACTGATAGTGGATCATTCATGTGAAAATATTGATGGATTTGTTTGGGTGTCTTTATTTTATCTTGTTCTCAGAGCGGACAGTACACTTAGCCCCAAATAGCAGTAAATTGAGCAGTAAAATGATTTTATAGAAGCCTGAGGAAGACTGAGTGGTTTTTAGAAACTGGCACATCACTTGGACATATGATTTAAGTGTATATGGTTGGGGTTCTGACTAAGGATGTGCTTAATTATTCTGAATTAGAAGCTCAGCTGGTGACTGAATATCTGTTCAAGTGTAGAACATCCAGCAGGGCCTTCTCTGTTTTTCTGGGCATTGTCATTCCACCATAACTATACCCTTTGACCCATCCAAAAATAGCCTGAATGTAGTGATATTTCAGAAAAAGAAACAAGCCTGCTGAGCCTGCTGGAGGCTGCTGATAGCTTGACTGGAAAGCAGTGAGAGATACAGACAAATTCTTCCACAGGTGTTTATCTACCACTGTTTGCATCTGAATGATCATTGGAAGCTTCCAAGAAATCTCCTTTAGCACTAATGGGCTACGAAGCTCAAGAAAGTCATCCAAATAGATGTTACCAGGCTGAATAAATGCAATAGCAGCACAGAACAAAAAAGTTAAAAAACAAACAAACAAAATAAATAAAAATAAGTTTTAACCCCCCCAAAAACAAACTCCAAAAAAATCAAGTAATTTTACCGCTTTTGTTATTATCACCTCAGAAGTGATTTTCCAAAATAAATACTACATTCAAACCAGTATCAAGACTTAAAAGACAGTGACAGAGTCCAGTGTAAAAAAAAATACAAATTATTCTGCCTGTTTTCAAAAGTTGCAACTAATCATCTCGTTCATTGAAAAAAAAAAAAAAGAAGAATTCTCTAGGCAAGGACTCAAATTTCATCCCATTTATTTACCAACTTAGGGGGTATTTAGCAGAAAGATGCGGCAGCTGTCTGTGCTGCTGGCAGAGCCGGCTGCTGCCTGCTCAAGGCTCAGGTAGGCACCTGAGCTGCCTCGCTGCACTGCCAGAGCCATCTCAATGCTGCACCTCATGCCAGAGGTGCTGCTCAGCTGGAAGCTGCAGGACTTGCCGGAGGGCAGCACCGTGAGCTGGCAGTGGAGCGAGTGGGGCAAAAGCAGCCAGGCCGATGGCACCAACATTCGGAGCCAGGTGGCAACTTCCTGTTACCATAGGGGGCTTGGAGGTACTCTCACATTTATGCACTGTTCAGATGGCAGCACTGACATTCCTCTGACGATTTGGCTGCTGCCTGGGCACAGTTCCATAACAGGAACCCAAAGGGCACATTCCCCCGGTGCTCAGAAAGTCTGTTGGGAAGGCGTGCACCACCTGCTCATGGCCATGGACCAGGACACTCTGGCAGCACTGTCTGTGCCATGTGGACCTGCATCTCTGCCCGCTGCTGTCTGCACTGTGCTCTGAGTTGTGGACAAGTCTTAAATGACCTGCCAAAACTGATACCAGCACAGTCAACTGCATGGTCCAGCATGGGCAACAGCATGACCAGAATGGTCAGTGACATCCCAACACGTGGGCTGGTGCCTGAGTGGCCACGGTGCTCATCCTCGGCCACAGCAAGGAGGAGACTGGACACAGAAATGTCGCTGACTCTCTGGCGTGTGCCTCCAGACTCTGAGCTATGGGGACGCTTATGCTGCCGCACTGCACATGCACTTCAGCGTGGTGTGAGGCTCTGGACAAACCCAGTCAAACTAACAGCCTCTCCCTTCAGACGGGAGGATTGACAACCGTGCTGCTAAACCTCTTTTCTTTTGCAAAAATCAACTGCTTTACTTCTTTAAGCTGGAAATTCCTCTTAGCACTTGTGAAAAAAAACCAAACCCAACAACCAAACCAAAAATATGCCATCCTGAATACCCAGAACAGAAATAAATGTCTCGTGATTGAGCAGATATAGCACAGCTTTTGCTGGATTAAAAGGATGATTAATTCATACGCTTTATACTTATACAAGTTATTTTGGAAAGAGCGTGAGCAATATATGCCTGGAAATTCCCAATTAGATTCAAGAGCATGCTGGAGTGAGCAAGCCCACGCCCACAGGAGCAGATGTTTGTTTGCACTATCACAGTGTCATGTATCACCTACCCAACTGATTTCAGAGATAAGAGGGTGGTTAAATGGCGCTGCGGAATTCAAAGTGACCGTGGCATTCATTTTAACATTGCACTTCTCAGAATAACCAGTTCTTGAAGAAAATTTCGGAACAAAATGCCAACGAGAGAGAGACAGAGAGAGAGAGAGAGAAGAAAATTCTAACCCTGTTTCCTGAGTGGAGGCTTCAGTGCTGGTATTTTTCTTGGAGCTAAAAAAAGAGGAGGGGGGATTGTAGGGGAAAATGGAGAAAAAAAAATACACACGGAGAAAAAAAATATGTTTAACATGATATCAGCCACCTGATAGTTATCAAGTGACTTCTGTGGGCTTTGGTACATTGAGATGGCTGATGTGATTCCCTGGCCTCGCTGGCATCCTGGCGTCCAGTTTTCCATTTGGATTTTGGTTCACTTATGTGTCTGCTCCTCTGTCCATGTGCTACTAATTCTCTTGCCTTGCCTTGCCTTGCCGTGCCTTCCCTCCTTAAACTGATGAAATTTAGGAGGTGCTGTGTCAGCATCTTGACGTTTTTTCAGGTTGCTTCCTTGAACAAGAACCCATCTGGGTTCCCAGGGCAATGGATGTTCCCAGACAGGCAGCTTGGTATCTCATTTCTCTGTGTCATGCCCATCCGGTGCTCATGTGCCCACACCGTGGTGCTCAGCTGGTGTCCATCTGTCTGGGTGCCTCACCCACTGCAGATCCAGGGCAGGTGATGGTCCTTGGAAAGGTGGGAGAGACTGTCAGCCCTCCTTTCTCCCTCTTCTCCTGGCTTGTGCAAACACTGGAAGAGGACTAAGCGCAACTAATCACTGAGCTGCAAAGCAGAGTTTTCTCTCTGGTATGCAAGGTAACAAAAAAATCCCAAATCTATTCACACATGAGGTTCCACCAGCATTTCCAAGACCAGTGTGCCAGCTCTTAGTTTGGAAAGAGAGCCAAAAATCATAGATCTGTTTCAGCTGAATAAAACAATGACATCTGTTCTGGTTTTACAAATGCTAAGAATATCATAAGGAGAAATCCCAATTTTTTTTAATACATACTCTGACAGTGTCCCATAATTCCTCTTGGGAGAATGGCAAGCCAAGAGATAAAGCACTAGACAGCATGATTCATCAACTTACTCTTTACAAGGAATCATCAACTTTCCCTTTACAAGGAACAGAATTGTTATTTATTTTTTATTCAGGGGGAAACTGGAGGAACAGGGAGATGCCATGACGTTGCAGGGGCCATGCAGCCAGACAGACAAAATCTCAGCACCCAGGAGACAAACCAGTGCTTTATCCAGTCACTGAGTTAACTTTAAAAATCAGTTTCATTCCTCATATACATTGGAAGCCAGTTTTCAAGCACTGAAATAGCTTAGTTAGCTCTGGAGCAAGTTGGTTTTGCCCCGTGGAGGGAGGAGAAGGAGGTGGCTGTTTACTGACGAGCAACAATCACCACTGGTCAGAGATTTGAAATCTCGGGCTCTACTGAGCACTTTGCTGATACCAAACAAAAGTCAACAGACGTCCACCAAACAGCAGCAATATATTCAACTTTGGGGAAAAAACCCCATCAAACAGCAAACATTTGTATCTACTGAAACCTAATCTCTAGGATTTCCTTCAAAATCCTCTTCAAGCTTTACTGAGGGAGGAGGTAAAATAATGCAGATATGCCAAGTCCCATCCCTGATCATGTTAGCATCATTTTGGTTAAAATGTGACCTTAGATTTGAATTCCCCCTCAAAATCATAAAACCATAGAATTAAATAAGCATTGAAACATTGAATTATAGAATCATAGAGTCTTAAAATCAGAGAATCATAGAATGGTTCGGGTTGGAAGAGACTTTAAAGACAATTCAGTTGCATTCTGCCTGCCACTGGCAGGGACATCTTCCACTAGACCAGGCAGGTCAAAGCCCTGTCCAATCTGACCTTCAGCATCTCCAGAGATGAGGTATCCACAGCTCCTCTGAAAACCTGTGCCAGTGCCTCACCACCCTCACAGGGAAGAATTTCTTCAAATGTGTATTTCTCTTAAACCAAGTTTTTATCTAAAACCAGGAAAATCCATCGCTGTGTTGCTTTGACACCAACCGTGCCTGGTTTTTCCTTGTGTGGCTCCAGGGGCTGCCCACATGTGTGGGCTCATGCCCTGAGGAGAGCACAGAGACCCTGGGAATGCAGCAGCAAGGGTGCCAGCAGGTTTTTGGGAACCTGTGGCTCCTCACCTGCCACTGGTAACCCCATTTAGCCCCCAGGTCTGCTGCTGGATGCAGCAAAGGGCCAGGGCAGCGCGGGGACTGAGGACTCTGCTCAAGGCAGTCGGGTCATTGTGAATCCATTTTTATCTGCTGCACTCCTGTGACATAAAGAAGTGCTTGATCCTGGCCTTTTTTATTTTTAAGGACCCATTGTGCTCTGTCAGGGCAATGCTGTTTCTGCCCTGTTTTTCTCTTCCCTTTGATCTCAAATAGATGAGAATGAAGACTGCTCTCTGGCTCCTTGTCTGCCGTGCTAATAAGGGGACTGGAGAACAAGGCACAAGCAGGAAGGATGAAAAAAAAGAAAAAAATTGCATGGGAAAAAGCAGAAGCCCTAAAGGCAAATTTTTCACGTCAAAACACTTGTTGGCTGCTTGTTTTGGATTCCTCAATTTAAACAATATACGAAAGGCAGTGGCCTGAATCCTCCCAGTTGGAGCCTTGGGGAGACCAAGGGAAGTGCCACAGCTGTTACTGCTCTATGCTACTGAGCAGACTGCAAGATGCTCTCGTTTCAATTTATTTTTAGATATGGAAACCTCTGCTTCTCTCTGGTACTCAGCATTGCTGCACCGGGAGGGCTGTCAGAAGAAATTCAGTTTCTGTGCTCCCTTTTGCTGTGACCTTATCATCTACAGCTCTGAGCTCTGCTCAACATTTCCAGAAAAACCTTATTCTCCAGACTGTCTTGATGGTTTTTTTAAGCACTGACGCCACTTGTAAAATTTCAGAAAAATAAGATAATTAGTGCTGCTTGTAAGTAACTTTTAGGGAAAAGTCAGCTGCTCTGCATTCAGCATATGCTCAAGCAGTGTTCTTCAAATGCTTGAAATTTCGTCTCCACCTTCCTGTGGATGAACAGGTCACATCTAAGCTGTGTCATAACTGAAGTGGCACTGGAAAATTATAGGTATCAGAAACCTGCAGACTGTGTTAAATATGGAAAACTAAAATGACCACTGAAGAAAATAAAGAAGGTGAAGTGAGATTTCTGCTAAGAGCATCGTGGCAGTGGAGGATACCTTCTGTCACTGCTTTCAGGAGGTGTGTTTACAAGGAATTTTGGTGTTAGCCCTGATCTCAGTTGTCATCTGCCACTGCAAAACAGTTTGCGGTTGTCCTCCTACCCTCGTTTCTAGGGGGTAAACAGCACTTCTGAGCCCTTCTGGTTTCCAAGCCGGTTGATGGAAAGCTGTGGGGTTTTTTGAGAGGGAAGGTGTGGCCACCATCCACAGGACATGGGGTCACTGCCACCATCTCCACTGCCCCACAGGTAGCACTGGCCTGGCAGACCACTAGCTTTCTCTGCTGGATTCACGAGTGTTGTCTTGTTCTTCTCAAACATTGCAGTAGCCCTGTGCTACTCCATGCATGCTTGAAAATTATAGAAGTAGTTAAAAATAATGTTCCAGACATGAAGGTAAGAGCAAAATAACAAACTAAGCAAGCTGTCAGATTAATAATATTAATTTATTTTTTCAATGAGCCCTGATTCCTTTGAAATCAGTTGCAAGCTTGAAGGAAGAGATTTCTTTGTGTACACTGAGTTTTCTGCCTAATTGCTGCAGCTAACCCATTTCAGGCAGGCTACCTTTCCCCTGCTTGCTACCCTTGAGAGAAGCAACAGCTTGTTCTTATGAAGAAGCATTTCTCTTGATCTCTGTAGTGCCTCTCATCCTAATTGCAGCTATCTCATTTAAAATGTCTCCTTGTCTTACCAATTATAAATCAGCCCCAGGGTTTGATTCCTGTCCTCTTAGCTCCCCAGCAGGGAGCTGGAGGCTTGCAATCAGGCTTGAGCCTTGTTCCCTGTCTCCTGAGCTGACAGGCTAGTTCAGAGGGACTGATGAAGGCAGGAGATATTATTTGTGTAAGGTCCCTATCAGCAAACCCAAGACACAACCCGCAGATACCCACCTGCCAGCACTACAGCTGACAGGCTGTGCCATAATAGCTGTTCACTGTTACAGTGCTCTCCAATTAAAAAAAAAAAGGAAAAAGCAATAAAAAACCTAGAAATTTAAAAAAAAAACCAAAAATAGAAGGGAAGCTTTCTACATACTAAACACCCTCCATTTCTCAGCGTGGATGCACAGACGTGTTTCCAGTTGCTCCCTGGGGACGGGGAGCAGAAGTGTTGCCAGATGTGGCCATGGGAGCAGAACCTTTCTGAAGCCACTGATGATGGCTAACAGTGTTAGGCATGAGTGATAGAGATTGGGCACTGCCTTCCAGGCGCTGGAAAAACTTGAATGTCCTGCCTCCAAGGGCTGGGAGGACAGGGCACGCTTCCTCGAGCCTTCTTTGAGAGACTGTGCTTCCATCCCAGCCCAGACCTGCCTTTTTTCTTCCTCCCATATCTCCCCTTGGAATCTGATTTGACAGGCCAGTTGTCTCACTGCAAGTCTAGATAATTTCTTTTTCTCAAAAAAACCAACCCAGATCTATTTATTTGAAACATACATGCAAGTGCAGGATTTACATATAACCCCCACTGACTGCCAAGAAAGAGAAAAAAGCCCCCAACATTTAAAATCAGTCTTTTTCACTGATGGGAGTACAGTGCTTAGTATTCAGGACACTGCATCTGAATACATTGAGTAAATTATATGTGCCAAACTATTCACGCTTCGCCTGACTACAAGATTTACTCACACAACCAGCCACAGAAACGACATAATAAGAAACCTTCAGCATATCTCCAGAATACAGATATCCTAGCTGGGGAGCCAGCCTGACAAGGTGGTTTGTGCTCCACGAAAGGAGGGACCCACTTCTGCTTTAGGTACTCATTTAGGGACTCCAAAATCTGGCATCCCAGGCAGATCTGGTGTTTCATGACTACATGACCCAGGCAACCCATCTCTCTCTGGATAGAGAAATATCACTTTTTCCTTTATCCCTCCTGGGGTTCTCTCCTGCTCGAACAGGCTTCAGATGATTAAGCTGGATGTGTCAGTAGGTCTGAGAGCATGTAACATTTTCCACAGAGCTGGTGGAGGGAAGCTCTGCCAGTTGGATGCATGTATAATCTTCCATGAGGGCACTTCAGGTCCACAGTCACAGACTAAAATACATCATGCAGTGGCTACAAAAGGGAGGTAAGAAAGAACAGTGTTTTCAAGTGGCTTCTAGAAAAAACAGACAGAAAAACGATACCTGAAGGGTTTGGTTGCATTTGGGGTTCTAGCTCACACTCTGAAGGGCTTTTTCCAGCCCACAGGTGTGTGGGAGCACTGATGGATTTGCTGTCTCTGGTAAGTGTCCTACACAAGCCACCCCAAAGAGAGACTAAGGCTCACTTTGAAGTGTCAAATCTCTTTAAACTGAAATCAAATTGAATGGGGGACAGGATCTCTCTCCTCTGGTTGTAGGAGGTGACAACCTGAAGCAGCCTTTACACACACATTGCCTACTAGAGGCAATGCGGGAGAGGCGGATACACCAGAAACTCCACAGGGATAGCAGCTGTTTTCATAACCCGTGTTGTACATGTTCTGTTAAATCACATTTTCCCTTCTGTAGCATTACCCCTGTAGTATAGCTTTGGAGAAGACTGCAGACCTGGATATAAGACAGACTGAGCTAGACTGAAGCAGGCTGGACAGCCAAGTCCCAGCCTCTGTCTGCCATTTGAGCTTGTTGCCTCCTGCCACCTAACCAGCATGTTCCAGGGTGCTCCAGAGGAGCCCCCCATCAGCAGGCAGCTGGGAAATGGATGCCAATGAGACCAAAAGAGCAAGCAGACAGGCTATTCAGTATTTTCTGCTTCAGAGGGAAGGTCCAGAGGCAGCTGGTCACGGCCAAGGGTGGGTGAAGCACCACGTCTTGGCTATGTAAGATGGAGAGGACTGAAGAGGAAAGCATTGGGTGTGTGGTGTGGCCCATAGTGCCCATCATCTCACCGTATGAAGTATGTACAAAGAACCGTGAGGAGGGGCTGGTGAAGGCAGCTTGGAAATGGGGATAAATAATCCTGGAGAGGGGAGAGCAGAGCAGGGTTGGTGTCATAGCGGGTGGCAAGTCTGGTCATGGCTGAGAGAGCAGGGGTTGTTCAGCCTGGAGAAGAGAAGGCTCTGAGATCTTAGAGGAATTTCTAGTGCCTAAAGGAGCTCCAAGAGAACTGGAGGGGGACTTTGGACAAGGGCCTGGAGTTAAACTACAAGGAAGAATGTCTTTAAACTGACAGAGGACAGGGTTAGATTAGATATTGGGAAGAAAATCTAGACTGTAGGAGTGATGAAACGCTGGAACATGTTTCCCAGAGAAGCTGTGGCTGCCCCTGTTCAAGGCCAGGCTGGATAAGGCTTTGACCCACCTGGTCTAGTGGAAGGTATCCCTTTCCCGTGGCAGGGGTCCCTGGGTGGGACTGGATGGTCTTTAGGGTCCCTTCCAACCCAAACCATGCTGTCATGCCATGATTCTATAATCTGCATCTTTGTTTTGCCTCAGGTGAGTGAAGCTGCGGAACATTAGGTCCAGCCTCATATGATGGGTGAGAAGAGAAAGAATCTTATTTCTATACATACACTCTGCATAGGCTGCACATCACGCTTTTTGTATTTATTGAAGAATGATTTTGGTGGAGATGTTCCACCCTGCAGGGAAGCAAAGGCTAAAGCTGAGATCATTAATCCTTAATACTAAGTAGATGCAGCTTGTTAGTTTGCATTTCACTGTGTAATTATCTCTGCCATGAAGCATTCTTAGAAATGCTGGTCTGCTATTCCTCTGCACATCCAACCCGAAAAGACTGCGGAAAAGGGGGCAGAGGCCAATGACGTGATGCTGGGAGCATTGCTCACTCATTTGTGGGGCAAAATCTCAGACATAGACATTTTATTCAGAAGCCTTTCATGTCTATGTTGGTGAGAACACACTGACAGCAGCTCTGAAATTAACTGCAGATTGGAGCAATTAATCTGAATTTAAATGCAATGTGTTCAAGGATTTCATAGGCAATTAATGATCCTAAATCTAATCTTTCCAAATGAAGTCCTAGCAAATTCCTCCAGGATCCTCAGCCATAACCTCCTGTTGCTGGGTCCAGGAGTGCAGCACCCAGGTTTAACTCAGTTGATCTTCTTGTACAGACTTATTTGCTCATAGATTCATCACACCCACCCTAGGAACTCTCCTGAAGCATATGACAACATGATACACAGGGCTACCCTCCCCCCTTTCATCTTCTTAATTGCTCTATTCAAAGCAGTCATTCAGCTCAGAGGTAAAATGCTTTGTGCAGAATTTTTTATTAAAATCTGAGCCTTGAAAGACGGTGACAGTTCCACCCTTGAGGACGGATCCCCCACTGAACAGACACAACGCAGGCAACTTGCCCTGTCTGCTTGTGGAAGCGTGAAGACGGGTTCACACTTGCTGGGAAGTGACAGTCACTCGACTGGGAGGGTGAACAGCCTTTGTGCCATCAACTGGTAACCAACCAAAATTGTCTCCAGCCACGAAGGCTTTGCTAAACTACCACAGGGCTCTGCAGGAGATCAGTGAACATGTTCGGAAAAATAAGTCTCTGCTCATCCCAGGAATGATGGAGGGAGCTGTGCTGGCACTGGCGGCCACAGCAGGACTGGAGGATGAATGAGGCAGCAGTCACTGGTGGGTGCAGGGGTGGCAAGGTCTCTGGGTGGAGGTTGGGGAAGAGACAGTTTGTGACAGGGGTGCTGTTATGCTGTTACAGCCTCCTGGAATAATGTTAGGATCCCACTTCTGAAACAGTGTAAGGATCTGATTATTAAAAGATGCCTCTGCCTGAATTAAAGTGCAAACAAGACTATATGCCGAAGCCAGTAGCATGGATTTTATTTAACAGTAAATGTGAGGTAGAGAAAGAGAGGAGGAGAAAGAGAGACAGAGAGAGAGGCAGATTAAGTAGGAAGAGAGTCATCACCACATGGGTTCCTGTGCTGCCTTTCTGGCCCCTCTTCCTCTGGTCTGCTCGGTGGAGGGGATCCCCAAGCATTTTTCTGGAGGCACCACTTTTATACAATCCAAGTCCAAGGTACCCAGGAGCCATACCAGCTATTCCCATAGCTTGGGATGGAATGTGTGCAAGCAGTTGCTTCCTTTCCCACAGTTTGCCATGGCGGGAATTTTTGTCTGGATCACTTACCCAGGCCTCATCAAGCCTGGCATCTTCCTCTTGTTCCCTCCGTGCTTTTCCCACAGGCTGCTCAGCAGAATCTTGTCCAGCGTGCTAATCCCAAGCCTTTCACCTCCGTGTAGGCCTGACACTAACGCCTGCCCGCTTGCCATCTGTGCCTGTTGTGGTAGCTCACCTTGCGGGAACGTCCCCCTCTGACAGCGCTTTGAGACAAATTGATTGTGTTCTTTAAGTCCTGGTAGGTGCAGACAGGGATCCAAAGCCTGGCAGGACCTGTCAGACTGCTGGCTTTGCTGCCCAGCTGCACCTCTCCTGCAGAACACAAATCATCTCCTGATGCAGATATTCTGTGCCTTGCCTTATGCAGACAGCGAGTTATCACAGAAAACACAAAGCAGTTTTCATTCTTCGTATCCATTGGAAGTCAGTTTTCAACATAGATTAGTTTTTTGAAATGTCTTCTTGGCTTGTTCTGAATTTTTCCACTGGAGTAAGTTGGTTTTGCCCCATGAGGGGAGGAGAAGGTGGCTGTTTACTGACAAGCAACAATCACCACTGGTCAGAGCTTTGAAATCCCGGGTTCTACAAAGCACTTTGCTGGTACCAAGGAAAAGCCAAGAGATGTCCAGTGAACAGCAGCAATATATTCAACTTTGGGAGAAAAAAAAAAAACACCGAAACACACCAAATATCACATATTTCTATCTACTAAAAGTGTTCAGAAGTGATTTAATTTGCAAGAAAGACACACTATTTGTTAGGATAAACACAAGGCTTATATATAAACTGAATGACAGACTACATTTGGATGGGCAAGGAGCTTTTGTAGGCCGCCCCTATGCCCTGTTTATGCAGCCAAAGTGGTGGAGGAGGGGAAGGCTACCAGCCGTACATCTGCTCAGGAGCTCACTGCTGCAGCTCCTTGCCAAGGAACAAAGTCAGAGGTCTGAGTCAGCTCCTGCCTGAGGGGACCTCGATGGCCCAGGCCACTGACACACCCTCCTCCCTCTGCCACAGCGAGCAGATGGACACAGGAACATGGACACGGCCTGGCTGCTGCCATCCCTAGGGTACGAAGGCAGTGTTTTGGGTGCTGAGCATAAACCCAGCTTTAATTAGAGCTTAGGTACATTTGCAACCTAATTTCTAGGACTTCCTTTAAAATTCTCTTCAAGATTTGCTGCGGGCAGGAGTCAAAATAGTGTAGGTGTGTCAAGTCTCACCTCTGTCTGTGGACATGCTGGCATCATCTTGGTTAAAAAGTGACCTTAGGTTTGAATTCCTCCTCCAAAATCATGGAATCATAAAATTGAAGTGGCATCGAAGCATGAAGTCATTGACACTCAGCGTGATAAAAACACGGAATCATAGAATGGTTTAGCTTGGAAGGGACCTTAAAGACCATCCAGTTGCACTCCGCCTGCCAGTGGCAGGAACATCTTTCACGAGACCAGGCTGGTCAAAATCCTGTCCAACCTGACCTTCAGCGTTTCCAGAGGTGGGGTATCCACAGCTCCTCTGAAAACCTGCGCCGGTGCATCACCACTCTCACTGTAGAAAACTTCTTGCTTTTCTCCACTCTGAATCCTCGGGGTTTTTATCCCAGGCTGTGTTAGCAGTGCCGTTAGGCCAGCACACTTTTCCTGACGGCACCACCTTGCACCCATCCCTCCCTCAGCACATTCTGCTCCCGGAGAGGATGCACAGAGCCGCCGCTAGCTGACGGGAAATCTCTTTTTGTGAGATCCCTCTGCTTGCCCTGCCAAAATGAAAACATCAGGGGAGGAAATCTGGTGCTGCGTGACTCAGGGGCGATCTGTCAGGCGTGCAGGTCCACCCTTGCCAGCCGCTCTCGCACCAGCCCCTCTCACCCAGGCTGCTGGCTGCAGGCTGCTGCGTGACGTCCCCGCGAGCCTGCGTGTCACCATCGTGATATAATCTCCTTCCGCAGAAATTTAATTAGCGCACTGAAAGAGCTGACCTTTCCCAAGATTTTATTTTTCCCACTATGCTAAAAATATCCCACTGAATATGTCAATAGTATCCTTCATGTACAAAGCACTCTGATAGCCTGTTGTAAGGGGAGAGGAATTTTTAAATGATGGGTTTGTAGAGCATGAGAGAAAGAAGCTTTTAAATACCCTTTAAAATGGTCAGCATTATTTGGAATCAAAATTATTATGATTGTCCTAGGCAGACAAAAAAAAGGAACACAGAAAACAGCACACCATCTTTACCATGGTGCCTTTTACAGCAGGCCTAGTAATCAATACTGTAAGGCATTTTATAAAAGAACTTTATTTCTTAATCCATTATTCAAAGATAGAGGGGTGGGGAAAATTAAACTGATTTTCCAAAGCCCATCCCGCAGGCTGTCAATCTTGCAAGTTCTGTCCACCAGGATAGAAATCTGTTTCTTTATCACTTATTAATGTTGCATTTGCCTTCACTGAAGGAGCACTAGCTGATGCTGTTCAGTGTGCTAAGTGCCCATATGTGTATGTATATATATATATATATATATATATATATTTAAAATTAAACTTAGATTGTTTTGGAGCATGGGCTACCTACATGCAATTTGCTGGTAATCACATTGCCTCATGACCAGTGATAATTTCCTGTTGGAAATCTTAGTCCTCAAAGCCGTTGAGACAAGTGAAATACTCCGTATTTCCAGATTTATTGTATTGATTGTATTTATTCATACAATAAAAAAACCTCTATCCTCTTCAGTTATCCCTTTCTACTATTTTCTTGTGGAAGAAAGTAGCAGCTGGGTGCTCCAGCTGGGCCAGGACCTTCCTTTGCCCGCACAGCAGGTAGTGGGAAGTTCATCCTGAGCTCACAAAGCTCAAATCTTCATCGCTTTGACACTAAGTAAACACCTCCCCTACAAAGTAAACACACTTTTCAAATGAGGAAAATGCGCTTTTTTATGTATTTATGGGAATATTATTTATATACTAGGCAGTGCTAGTCTTAAGACACAAAACTCAGCTCAGAAAAGTTAGCAAATTTTACAGGTGAAGTAAGCCCAGATTTTCTCCTCCACTCTGTCTGAGAACTCTTACATATTATGGTTCTTTCCAAGAAAATATAGGAAATGAAAGTGGATCCACACTTTGAGGGTTATAACTTTTGGTGGAGTGAAAAATCGTGAGCGTCAAAAGTCTGTCTCATGCCCATGTAAGTTATAGGAGTGACTTAAATCAGCTTCACCTTGGCATCATAAAACTGGCATTGAGCATAACAGCCTTCTCATTTGCTGGCAGATATTTATGATGCCTTTTTTAGCTCTTTTGGCATCGCTCAGGGAATAAAACAGCAGTATCTTGACTTTATGTCTTATTTTACTGCTTCTTCTTGCAGAAGTTTGGAAGCCTGAATGGCTGTGAGATAGAGAAACAGACCGTGCTCTTTATCCAGGGGCAATAAAGGCAATTTCCATCTCTTGGACAGCAGCAAGGCCACAGGCAGTGGGGAGGGTGTCACCAGGATCCTCTTGGGGATGCTTTCCCTTGCCAGCTTCAGGCCATGCAGGACCAAAGCCACCACTCAAAACCCACCTTCTCCTTGGGATTTGAGCCTCTCTGAGCTGAAGAGGAGTTTTACAAACAGCCTGGAAAGTGTTTGCCTGCCTGGCCGTACTGTCAGTACTTACTCATTGTGCTGGTGCAGCCCCTCAGGTTTTACTGACCTGCCCTCAAAGTTGCCACCCTCTCGGCAGGTAAAACAGCTCAGGCAATTTAGATTCTTGTTGTTGTTGTTGCTGTTGCTTAGGCCTCTCTGCCCCTGAAGTCCTACAAATGTTTGTATTTTCAATGCACCCAAAAAAGGACAAATTTCTTCCGGTTTCTGTGGCCATTTCAAGATTACATAGCAGCCCAAAGCAAAGTCGTGCAGCAGTACCCAGCGAGTCTTGGTGATATTACAGGGTAAAACTGAACCAGGATTTTAGCAGATATAAAACAAATGAAGGTGTGATTTGAACAAGAAGGATTAATCCACCCTGGAGGATTTGCACTTCTCTTTATGCAGCACCTGAGATGTTATAGGAGCATGAACACACATTATTTGTGTTGATGACAGGGTCATGAAACACTAGTTACATGCATAAGCTGTAGCACCACAATTTTTGATCTGTTTTGGAGGGGATAATAGGGAAGAATCTGTTTCTGAAGGCACTCACATTTTTCTTGGTTGACTGATAACCTTCTTAGTGGCTCAGTGGGGCTGTAAAAGAAAATGCCTGCTCCTTCCACGTGAAGGCAGGAGCATCCCCACGTTCAACCCTCACCTCACGCTGAGCAGCACTTGGCAGATCCCCAGGAGATGGGTAAAACTCTCCAGCACTGACCTCTTGGTGCAGGAAAAATGATAGCAGGACCAACAAAACCCGGAAACAACAGGGTATTTTTCATGAAATTGTGGATGCTCATTTAGTGTGCAGCTCCACGCAATGAAGAAACTGTTAATTTAAAATTAAAATGGGAACTGGATGTAGAATTTACCCTTCAGTGCTTTCCCTGAGGATTGATAGCATTCTGCAGGCTTGAAAGATCTGCAAAAGCAATTCATAACAATAACTGTCACGCGTCAGGCATCACTTTCGGGGTGGTGCTGCAACTGAAAACGTAGCCCAGCCAAAAATAGAAATATATGGTTACTCTAGCAAGGTACACCTGACCATTTATCTCCTGGGCTGTTGCTCAAACTTTTGGTTGAAGGCAGAATTTAATACCAGAGTATGCAAAGTAGAGAAAAACCTTCATATGCAGAGAGAGTAAGTGCCAGGTAATGAGGATAAGTCAAAGAGACTGACACGATGATGGTTAGTCATTTTTCAGATATCCTTTCCGTAGTCATTTTTAAATAAAATCTCTGTTGGGTTATGGAGTGGAAACTTTCACAAACTCTGGGGGAAAAAAAAAGAAAGATAGCTGAAATCATCTTGAAGTCATCTTCAAGAATGTTTAAAGAATTCACAAGAGGCAGCATTGAGAGGGTAGAGCTTGCTGTCCCTGCTCTGGTGTCTGATGTCCTGCAGCAGCCTCTGACCAGCTGCCATTTGTAGATATGTTTGGTCCTTTTGTTGGTTTTCTTTTTGGTTGGCTGGTTTTTTGGGGAGTTTTTGGGTCTTTTTTGGGTTGGGTTTGTTTTGGTGGGTTTTTTTGTTTGTTTGTTTTGTTTTGTTTTGTTTTGGGGCTTTTTTTTGTTTGTTTTGGGTTTTGTTTGTTTGTTTGTTTGTTTTTTGATTTGTTTTGTTTTTGCTGGTTGGTTTTGTTTGTTTGTTTTTTAAAAGCATTCTTAGTGACTTTAAAATAAATTGTAATTAAGCCTCCCAAGCAGTTTCATAGACAGCTCAGCCATGTCTGTGTGTGGCTCAAGGAAATGTGGATTGTAACCTTCTTACTCAGAGGACGGGATGGGATAGAATGAGATGGGATTGGGATGGGATGGGATGGGAAACCTCATGCAGAGTTTTCTTCAGGAAAATGTCTTTTCACCTATTTTTCCTGCAGGATCTTTATAGCTGTCAGTGCATCTCCTCTCATTTAACCAGCTGAAAGGTGAAGCTAATGCTTGGTATTGTCTCAGAGCCATCCTGAAATTAACCATTTATGGTAAATTTGCTGTAAATTTGCAGCAAATCAGTGAAAACAAATTCCAGAAAAATGTGAGCATAAACATAAGTCAATTAAATTGTACCAGAAGGGCACAGGAATGGCTGTACCTTGCATACAGCGTATAATGATAAATCAGTTATTTTAGTGCGTGATCACACTGTTTATTTCGTATTTCCATCCATTATATCATGGCTAAAGCTCTTGAAAGATGAAATAAATTACTCCTACTGTTTTTACCATTATTTTACTGCTAAATTTTTTTTTGTTATTATACAGTAGACCAGTTGTGCTTGTTTTCTCACACATACCCTTTTTGATGGTACAAGAGATACTTTTTTTCATCCCACAGGATTTTTTAAAATCCTTGGATGATTTTATCAGCACCAAGAACCCTTTCCCACTGTGACGCCAGAGCTCCTTTGTCCCTCATCTCTTATTAAGAAACAATGAGTCACTTTGTGACTCTTCCCCAGCACTTGTGCCTGCAGAATAATATGAATTAAATATTTATGAAAGAGTTCTGCATAGTCACAAAGTTACTATGAAGATCAAACATGTTAGAAAAATGTGGTGAGTGCACTCTGATGCTGTGGTTGTGTAATACCAGGTAGTCCTATGGAAAAACGGTTATTCATTTAAAAATGGAAGTGGATTTGCTCCCCACGTCCAAGAAAATGGTCAGTAATTCGTTCAGATGGTCCCTGCATTCCCTGGCTTCCCAAAAACTCAGAAATCAAGACATATGTTTTCTCTGACGTGATGTGTAATAAAGAATGGTTTTCTCATAAACCATTTATTAATGGTCTGTAAGTTAAATATCAGGAAGTTATGTTTGATTTTACTCCCAAAAAAAGCTGTCTGGGAATGCTGCTCTCCCAAGAAGGTTGATGATACTTTCACAGGGATGCTTTCACAACAAATCCCCTTGGCCCAGGACTGTACATATTCTATTCTAGGGCGGTTTGTTTCCTTTTTCCCCCCTTCTCTGTTTTGTTTGTTTTGGTGCAGGGAGGATTCTTCTTTATAGGCTTTATTTGCTAAAGAGTACAAAAATTTCTGGAACAGTTGAAGACTATATTTTCTTTTGCCATTTTACTTTTATTATAATCTGCTCTTGGGTTCCAGGATCTTCGAAGAAATGCTTTATCTGTCTAATGTATTACATCCCTGTCATACTTTCCCTTTCCGTACTTTTTTTTAGCATGGATACTAAATGCACTCTGTACTTCACTTTTAGGATTATTTGTGTGCAATGGCTTTTTCTCTTCCTAAAAATCCTTTTTAAATTTTAATACAAACTACAGAGGCTTGTACTTTGTATGAGGTGTGAGTCCATCCAAGCCCTTCTGAGAGCACAATTAAGGGGCTTTTATCAACTCTTTTGAAGCTCTTTCCCTCTCTCCCTCCCACCAAAAAAAAAAAAAAAAAGAAAAAGCCTGAGGTAATTCAATTTTTCTGTTTCTGTTACTGTGCACTCTGGATAAAAATGAAGAGTTAAAGGCAAGTTATTCTTGAATAAGGAGCATTTTTGCTATATGCAGACTTCAAGTTAAGATGTTTTAGAGCTGTTGCCATTTTTCTCTGCAGTTTAATATAACCTTGGTACAAGATTTTATTAGAGTAAATCTAAATATCTTCATTTTGCTGTTGGACACAAATTCAGTTACACTCAACAAGCATAAAGTTGATTGATGAGCAGGAAATAAAATGAGAAAATTGATCTCATTACAAACACCCAATAACTGACATAGGATTGACTCTCTTGCCCTAATCACTTTTATCAACATAATCAGGTGTCTTCCCAAAGCAGAATGCAAGGAGTGCAAATTGCACATTAAAATTATTTAGAAGGCGTATATAGAGAATTAGATTTTCTTCAACTGCCCTCACACTATGAATCTTTGCCTCCACAGATGTAGAAATGGGGTCAGGAAAGGTCGCCATCAACGCTTTGTTATCATGATTGCTCTTTGGGAGCTTTGGGGGATGTCTAAAAGTCTCTGCTGCATGGCTCACCAGGAAGGCTCTCTGTCCTCACTCTTAAAAGCAATAAAAGGGCTGATGCCACCCTGTCCAACCAGGAACCATATTTATAAGAAATCTATTTTATCTAACTGAAGGCTGTGTTTACCCTTGGAGTAAAGGGATTGGTTTCTCCTTTCCCATGATCTGAACATAAGGACAGCAGACATATGGCTGTGGCTCCTCTCTGGACATTGATTTTTTGTCTGTTCATGTGTCCTAAATCCTGTGCATGTTTAGAGAAGGGCAACAGGGCTGTAGAAGGGTTTGCAGCATAAGCCTGGTGAGGAGTGGCCGAGGGAGATGAGCTTGTTTAGCCTGGAGAAAATGGGGCTCAGTGTGGATCTTACCATCCTCTGAGAAAAGGTTGTAGCAAGAGAGAAGTTGGCCTCTTCTCACAGATGGGTGAGCAACAGGATGAGGAAATGGCCTCAAGTGGCATCAGAGGAGGTTTGGATTGGATATTAGGAAAAAATTCTGCACCAGAAGAGTTCTTAGATGTTGGCACAGGGAAGAGGTGCAGTCGCCACCCCGGGGGACAGTTTAAAAGATGTGCAGAAGTGGCACTTGAGGACATGGTTTGGTGGTGGCCTTGGCACTGCTGGGGCTGGGCTTGATGATCCTGAAGCTCTTTTCCAACCCGGATGATTCTGTGCCTCTGTGATTTACAACTGACACAAGGGCAAAAGCTGTAGTTCAGTACATGGCCTTTACTAACCAGATTATTCACTGTGGGTTTGTTTCTCCTAAAGCGAAAGGAATTGCTGCTCCTCCAGCATGGAGATCAGCAGAAGAGCCTTGTGTTGCAGTTGGCCAGGTGTGCCTATTCAGGAAATGTGTGGAATGAAGATGGAGAGGGCGGGAAAAGGAAAAATTGGCTGCTAGTCCTTAGGAAAAGCTTCGGAATCCCAGCACTGACACTCGTGTTCACTGCCATTGATATTAATAGAGGGTAAGGAACATACATTGTTATCTTCATTAATATTAATAGAGGGCTGGGTGAATAAGGTAACTTCTCTGTAAATATTAAATAGAGCAGGTTTTCTAACTCCCATGAAGACCCCAGGTAAAATGCAGGCAGGAGGACACAAACACTGCTCTCAAACAAACATCAAGGATAGGAACATTTTAGCTTGCTAAGCATGCCTATTGCTTTCCCAATACTACATCAATAAAATTCCCATTTGCCTGATGTAGAACATCCATTTCCTCATGGGTTGTTGCCAATTATGGTGAAGAACTGATCAATAAAGTAAAATTATGGGATTCATGAATGTTAAAAAGTCACGCATAATTTACAGGCCATGCTTAATTCCAGCGTGCTGGAAATGAGGCAGATATAAACCAGCCTAACTACCACGCTCTGCAGATCTTAGGAAAACCAAGCCGAGTTTCTGCATTTGGTTAAGGTATAGAAAGTATTGCCCCGATATTTTTAAAGCAATCAGGAGATATGGACACGGACAAAGATTTATTACTCTGATTATCTTCTTGCTTGCTGACGTAAATTAGTCTTCTGGGAAATGAAAGTTATTTCTCAACATGCCCTTAATGGTCTGAGTCAGAACTGCAGATGATCTCCCTCCTACAAGGGTTTTATAGTAAAAACAGAGGTGAGAACTTCCGTTGCAAAGGACAATAGGAGTGGGAACAGAAATATTTCATGAATGTGAGCTCATCCTCCAGTGTGTCACAGGCACTACTGCCTAGCAAATAGAGCTCTGGATGGAAATAAAGTGTTTACTTTTCCATTTGGATCAGGTCAATGGATTATTCCAGCCATTGACATTATCTCTGCAAACAAGGAATCATGCCTTGGACTGGCAGTCAGGGTTTTCAAGGTAATGAAACTTGCTGGTGCCTGAGATCATCCCTGTGTTCCTGACCCCATGTCAAGGGGATGGAATGACTGATGCACTCCCACATCTCCTGTTCTGAAGGATGGGCTGATCCTCCCAGCTCTGCAGCTGGCACCAGCCCACGGTCCCACCTCACAAAGCTCCACAGATGACGCTTAGTGCAAGGGACCAATATTGGCAAGCCACCACAAAACCAGGAAAGAAGGGAGCTATAAAACCAGGGCGTTCCCAAGATGTTTCCTTGCTGTTTCTGTTTCTTTGTGCTGTAACCAGTCCATGTATAACTATGGTAGGTAGAGCTGCAGTTGTAACCACACAAACAGGTTTTTATGGCCACCTGTAAATGAGCTGAACTATGAGGAAAATCCCTAGAATGCATTCAGAGCTGCTTATCTTTTTGCCAGTGGGACATTTCTTCTCATGACAAACTTCCTGGGTAGTTAGAACAGTATGCAGCCTTGGCCTGAAAAGGAGTTGCAAAGGTGGTGATTAGATGCTGAAGCAGGACGATACCTGGGAACACGGGTAATTGCCAGCTGACCCCAGACATTCCTGTTACTTGGCTGCTCTAGAGCAATTTTTTAAATAAGAATTGATGTCATAGTGCTTTCACAAACTTCTACTCCAATGAAATGTCATTGATGGGCAAGATGAGACAAATTAACATCAGATATTAACGTTTTGGTTTGAAAGTAGACAACCTGACAGACCATGCTCCCACTCACTGGTGCAAAGGGTTGGACTTTGATTCAAGAGATCCCCAGAGGTAAATTAGCATCCAGCATCTTCTCTTGCCTTCATGAGTGGCTTCCACAAGTTCTGGTGAAGCTGTGATGGCCCCACACCAAGAGTCCCATGCACTTGTTGCCATAAGCATCACTTTTACAGGGAAGGCCAGTATGCAAATCTTGAACGTTCACATTAATGCAAAGCCTCCTGACACTGGTGGCTAGACTTTAACAATGATCTGTGCTTATCAGTATTGGGTTCTCACTGCCTTCCAACGAGCCTTTTGCTATTTAGATCTTTCCCTTGCACAGCCTCTTGTCAGAAGTTACAAGTAATAGGACAAGAGGAAAGAGCCTAAAGTTGCTCCAGGGGAGTTTAGGTTGGATATTAGGAAAAATTTCTTCACTTCAAAGGGTTGTCAAGTGTTGGAACAGGTTTTCCAGGGTGAAGTTACCATCCCTGGAAGGATTTAAAAGACATGTAGATGTGGCACTTGGGGATATAGGTTAGCAGATGGACTCAATTATTTCAGAGGACTTTTCCAACCTAATCTTAGAGGAATTTTCCAGCTGGAACAATTCTATGGTTCTGTAACTCTCCTGTTTGTTCCCTGCCTTGCAGAGCATGCCCTGCCAGTGGAGGCAGTGAGGCTCCCGGTGTGCTCAGAGGCTCTGCACTCGCACTGATGATCGAGGGGAATGTTCAGACACGGCACGTGCTCAGACTGAACCAACCAACTCTCATTTATGCAATGACCTCATGAGATTTTTCCCTACAGCATAACATTTTATTGACTTCATCTGCAGTTATTTTCATGCGAAGAATCCCTGCCTGAACTCCTCACGTGTTTTCGTGCATTTAAACATGAAGTTTTCCTCTGGCCCTGGCAGAAAGTACTATGTGTTTTAACAGCCTGCTCTGTGAGGAATGGCAACAAATTCAACCCTCCATGCTATTTCTCCTGATGAATTATTTATCTCCACTTAATTCTCAGGAAAAAAAGAAAGAGGTAGATGCTCTCCACACCACCTACAGAGTCCCTTCAAACAGAGCTCCTCCTCCTCTCTTCTGCTGAAGCTGCTGCAGAGCAAACTTATAGAGCTGACCACCCTCACCACCAGATGTTTCCTGACAGCTTTCACCTGACCTGCAAGAGGGGAATGCTTCCAGGTCACCCAAGGCTTTGCAAAACAAGCCCAGTGCATCCTGTCATGGAGCTGGGTCCTGCCATGGTGCTGTGTGGTGCTAGGAGAAAGAATGAGGCCCAAAAATACAACATATATGAATTCTAAAATAGAAATTTTTTTTTTAAAGTAATTTTTTCTGTTTGTGCTAATGGCTTCTATTCTGGAATAATTTCTTCCTTTTCCTGTATAATTTTTCCTTATATTATATAAATTATGCCGCCTCCTAATCCCCATAAAACACGTGACAAAGCTTTCACAGACTTTGATGGACTCGGAAGAGGAGCAATTTTAAACAGAGGAGCACTAATTAACCCATTATTCAAATGAGGCAGAAATCCTTCCACTGCTGTTGGGAGCACAGTGATGCTCCTGGGGGAGCATTGTGGGCTGGATCTGTAGCCCCTTCCCTGGGCTGGGAACACAGGGCCAGGGCTGTGGCTGAAGTGCTGGGGTTTAGCCCCTTGGCCACTGCTCTTCCCACTCCTGGGAGAGCCTGGGAAAGAGAGACAGCTCCAATGGCTTATTCATGCTGCTGAGGCACAAATCAGGAAAATTAGTGCCTGTAAAACAATTCAGTGTCTTCTGATCAGGGTCTTCAAACTGCTGCAGCCCTATTTTCACCAACAGAGAGTACGGAGAGTACATCATCTCATGTGGACTTCCCTAACCTAATTCGTATAGACTTTTCTTTAAAACACTAAAAACCATCTTTCACTACTGTGCCTTGGAGGCAGCATTGAGAAAACATCAGCAGAAATGCAGCAGGAATTCCTGTCAGCTCCTCCTGATCTTCCTAAAGGCAATGGGGTGTGAGTTACAGGTTTCACAGATTTTCTCAAGGTTTACAATGCAGCAATAAACACTGGGCATCTTTTCCGTGACACCAGTGCAATTTGGCTGTCCTCTGTCAGACTGTGCGTCTCTGAACCGTGTCTGGGAAGAGTAGGAAAGGACAGGGGTGGTTTTGAGATGTTTGCAGCTTGACAGAAGAGAGAATGGGGTTGGACAAGCCTGCAGAGATCTGATTGCTGCTTTGCAGAAGATCATAGGAGGTTCGAGGCAATATAAATCAAACAGTCATGGAAGGGATTATGAAATAGGATTACTGGGAAGAAGCATTTTCTGCAGAGAGAGGAATAAGCCTTAAATGAAAGTAGAGTCTAAGGCGAATTATCAGAAGACCAGCAGAGATGACAGGCAGTGCTGGAAGGTATATCTCAGTGGTCTGAAGCATGATGTTAAAATACCTCCATGAGTTTAGAAGCAAACCTTTTCACCAGGTTTAGTTGAGTCCGTTTTTAAACCAAGCTTAGCCATAGTGAAAATGGGGTTTGGTACGCCATCTCAGCATGGAGAAACCGAGTTTTGTGATACCTTTATCAGGGCTGGATGCAGCCATAGCCAGCAGGAATGCTCACGCTGTGTGCATATTCACAGAATCACAGAGAATCATACAACAGTTCAGGTGGGAAAAGCCCTCTGAAATCATCAGCTCCAACGGTTAGCACGGCACAGCCAAGCCCACCACTAACCCATGTCCCCAGGTGCCACATCTTCATGTGCCTACACACAAGATGGTAGGACCAAAACCGACTCCACTGCACACTGGGCTTCTCCAGGACCCTCCAACGCCCACTGAAACCCAGCAGTACTGTGTCTGCTGTCACCAGGAGGAGCCTGGCCCTTAGAGTCTGACCACAAGTAGGGCTGCCACAGCATTATCAACCCTCTGTGCCAGCTGCCGAAATTCCTCTGATTTATTTTCAGATGTTTGGCTGCCAGTATAATGGGAGGGAAGCAAAAAATGGCCTGCTTTTAACCGAAAAGCTGTTCTCACATCATCGTGGCTGTACCCAAGGCTGTAGCCATCCCAGTGAAACACCCACATCCCTTGAGTTGCATGCAGCAGACAAACTCATCACATAACCATGAGGACAAGCCAGCCTCTCTCAGTACCAGCTCTCCCATGAAGATTTAGGGAAAGAATTGGGAAAGAAGCTGCTGTGTCAGGCTGGCAGCATGCAGAGGCAGCCAAGGCTCTGCTAACAAGCCGAGAACTCACCCCTTGATTAAAGACTGGTGAGTAGAACAGGTTATTCTTCCTCCTACTTAGCAAATTGATCGATTTTCCAGAGAATGACAGCAGGGAGGTAATAGCTTCAATCTTCCAGGGTAACATCTTCTATTAAGAAAACATGAACAGTTTGAGCTGTGTTTCTAACAATAGTCTGGAGCACTTGCAAAGGTCCGGGGCAGGATAAAGAAAAATTTTTACCTTTTGGCTTCAGTCACTCCAGATAGTCATATATGATAGAATATATCACGAGTGTATGAGAAGTTAGAAAGGAAATATGGCATAACATCTGCAGGGAAATACTTGGTGCTGAAAGAGAAAAAGGTTCCATTAACAATGGGAAGCCTCAAGGAAAGGATTTCAGGATAAAATTTATTCTGTACCACCACCCCAATAGCTCCAAAATGCAAATCATTTGCAGAGCCAGTGGTGAAGTTCATTTGCTTTCCAGTTTTGTCGCCTCTGCAAGATGCAAATGATCAATGAAGCTTCACAATAAAACCTGCAATGGTTAATAATGCAAAGCAGACACAGACTGAAGACATCACCATTATTTATACAGGCTTTATAAAAGTCATATTTTGTGGGAAAGAGTCTCCTTTATTTTTCAAGGACAGCATGATGAGAACTGGTATCAGGTTTCTCATCCTGATTTGAGAAAAACCTCTGAAAAATTAAGTTTATGCAAGGGAAGGGGTTGTCACGTATCAATGGCCTTTTTCTGCCTGTAAGACCTCTGTATTTCTGTAAATGCTGGAAATCAGGTGATATCATTCAGCTGTAGCTCCAGGACACGGATCAGACTGCTGTTGCTCTGAGAGAGGAGCAGCTCTACTTTATCATCATCCAGCTTGGGGGCTTTTTTCATTAAGAATGCTGAGGAGCATGGCCCTTCTGGGGTGAGCACACATTGTCTGTGCTCTCGGGGTCTCACAGAAATTCAGGCTGCTTAATTTCCAGCTCTAACCCCAACACCTCTGCTCACAGCAGCCAAGCTCCATGACCTGGCGTTTTAAAGACACAGGCAGTTCACATATGGTGAAAATGCTAATTTAAGCCTCCTCTTAAAGACAGACAACACCCAAAGCAATGCTGGAAACCAGGCTGAGTTTTGCCCAGGATACTCATCATTAGTACATGTGTTTTGTTTCCTGGGCTGTTATTTTCCTAAAGCAAAATCTATCTTGCATTCTTAGCCTAGTTCCCTAAAGAGCTTTGAACCCTGTGAAACCTTTATTTTTCCTATTTGTACAGGAAGCACAACAGACCCAGTAGAAGAAGGTAGGTCCATACTTGGAATTACTTTTCCCAGTTGTTGTTATAACTGGTATTATTTGAAAGGAAAACTTCTTTTAGAGTTCATAATTTATTAGGCACCAGAGGACAGTCTGCTTGGTTTCTTTCCTAACTTTTTTTTTGATGGTCAGAAGGGTTTTTTTGGTATCAAACAGGCTGAAGCCTTTCTGGATTCATCTCATGACACTTTCACCATACACATCCCTTAACATCTAGCAGGGCAGGCCCTTCTACTGCAACCTTATTGGAAGTCAGTAGGAAAGAACTAGAAGGCACAAATCTGAGAATCCAAATTTCATTGACTCCCAGGATCATGGAGCAACCTGTTTTAGTGGATTTTATTTGGGAAATTTTTCCTTTAGATTTAAAACTATTTTTCTCTTCCTTATGAGAATGGGAAGCCTTGCTAAGATGAACAGAGCTTGTGCTTTGGCCAGCATGTTTTCTTCTCGCTTGCTTTTGGGACCGAGCTTGTTCCTGTGAAACTGCTGATTCTGGGTGGTCACAGACACTGGGAGGTGGACATTCAGCTGGCCCTGAGCCCCAGTGAGTGAAGTCCATCTGCTGTGCATTTGAAATCGTCCTGAACAAAGAGGGGACAACCGCAGCAATACCCCTGTACTTCTCCCGGATCATCACAGCGTGTCACCCTTGCTCCACGTGTCACTCTGCTGGGTTGCACTTGTAAGGAGCTGAAAAGTGGACGAACCAGCAGTGCAGGACAGCAGTTTTCATGCTGGAATCTGGCGTTCCTTATTGCTGGCTGGCTTGTTCTCATTCAGCTCTTCCTCTTTCCAGGAGAATATGCAAACCCTGGGCAAGAGGTCCAAAGTCCTTACATATGTTGGCCCTTCCTTGTCCTCAAAGAATCCAAATAGTTTGGGGGAAAAAAAAAAAAGCCTGTGGCTTGTACTAAAGATTAGAAACTGTAGATTGAAAGAAAGGGACAAATATAGACACAGTTAGCATATGACCATGACTCAAAAGAGTCGCCTGCAGTCCAGGTCACTTGCTGACACTGGAGCTTCCAGTGCGACCACGAAACAAACAGAATGAAAGACTCAGTTTCATCATGCAAATTGTTTCATGAAAACCAGACACAGATTTAGTTACAATACACTGACAAGCAGAAGAACTGTGGAGGAGAACTGTGACCACAGGGGAAGTCTTGCTTCACCAGCCCAGTCTCCTTGTATGACAAGGTGACCCACTGAGCGTGTGAGGGAAAAGCACTGCTGAGGTCACACCTCGAATCCTGCGTTCAGTTTGAGGTCCCTCATGACAAGAAAGGCCTTGAGGTGGTGGGGTGTATCCAGAGAAGTTCAGTGGAGCTGGGGAAGGGTCTAGAGATTAAATCAGATGTGTGGCTGAGGAAGCTGGAAGTGTTTATCCTGGAGGGAAGGAGGCTCAGGGGAGACCTTACGGCTCTCTACAACTCCCTGAAAGCAGGTGGCAGAAAGGTGGGGATGGATCTCTTCTCCAAGGTAACAAATGACAAGAGTAGAAGGAATCCAAGGGTATGAGAGGAGAGAAAGGAGGAGAATTTTGTCTCTGCCCAAGGGGTCATAACTCTTCGTTGCAAGAAAACTCAGAGTAAGATGACATGGCCTAGAAAAAAACATCTCACCTCTCCACCTAAACAGGCAACATCCAGCTACAGACCCCGTGTTCCTTTCAGTCACTGCTTTGGAGGGTTTGGTCAAGGGCCCCCTTGGTCCAGAGAGCCCCAGGGAGCTCCCGTGGCTGGCTTTGCCCAGGGTGAGGATGCACAGGACCTGCTGAGCCCAGCAGTGGGCACCAAGGCTGAGACTTGTGGGATAGGAGATCTGGCTCTGGGGGCTTCAATATTGTGGAGGATGTGGCAAACTGGGAGCTGTGGCCAGGGACATTGCCAAGCAGTCCCAGCTACAGCCCCAGCGCAGCTGGATCCTGGATCCAGTGAGTGCACACGCAGGGGGAAAGCTGGGCTGGATGGGGGCTGGGAAAGATGCTCAGGGGGTTTTAAACCCAGTGTGAGAGCTGGAACCCTCAGGGCAGGGCACAGTCCCCAGAGCAGGGGGAAGAGGGCCTTGGGGCTCTCAGTGCGGCAACTGCCCAGAGGGGCTCTGGGGACATTCCAGGTGCCCTCAGCCCCCTGCTCCCTCCCAGCCAGACCTACTGAATGGCCTCTCCCCCCAGTTCCTCCAGGCCATGTCTCCAACAAAAACTCTTATCCTGGCTCTGCTGGGCATCTCGCCCAGCCTGAAGCTGAAGCACCTGGTCAATGTGTCCACAGCCAAAGGGATGCAGGAGTGAGAGCAGTATCTGCATCAGGAGATGGCTCGGCTCCTGCAGGAGACTGAGGGGCGCAGTGGCACGATGGAAACCCTGCTCCCTTCAGCACTGCAACAGCAGGGGCAGCTTTGGCTCACTGCAGCAGCCCTGGTTCTGGTTCTGCTCATTACGGGCTGCTGGCTGGTCAGGAGATGGAAGCCTCAGGAGCCTCCTCTGTTGCTTACACTGTTCTGGCCTCCCAGAAGACACCTGTGAGTTTGGAATCAGGCTGATTGTGTGATGTTTGCCAGTGCTGAAGTCTCCAGTCAATGATTTATGATTCATTTGTGAATCCTCACAAGATTCAAACAAGCGTCTATATGGTGGTACTGGTAATCTGCCAACAGCCTCCCCTCTTTGGTATACAAAATCCCATCAGCTGTTTTCTATTTCCCAAGTGTCATCTTTTCTTTCAGCCAGTCCCACCTCCCCGTCTCTCCTGTCATAATGGATGTGTGAATCTGGAGATTTGCCCTTTTCCAGGGAAATCATTGTATTAGAAACAACACTTGGCGTGAAAGCCAGGGGTGGGCACTTGGGCACACGGAAACATCAGCACTGCAGATATGAGCAATGCAGACCCGAGGCTCCAGCACCACCTTCTTCCTGGCTTTTGGAACACTTTGCTCCGCAGGCACCGTGCTGCCTCTTCCAGCAAAGACAGAACGGCTCCCCAGGGAGCAATATCAGACTTCTGGAGCTGCAGCTCCTGATTACAGCAACGCTTTCTGGTAGCAGGAGATGAACTGCAGGAGCTGAGCAGCAAGGGTAGAGCCATGCCTCACACCAGGGCCAGGATGTGTCCCTGATTTCTTCTTACCACCTCAGGGTGACGTCTGGAGGGAACTGTCCCTAGTTCCCCTCACAGCCTTAAAAACATGGAGCTGAGATGAACAGAAAGTGGAGGTTTGTTTTTCTCTTACGTCTCCTCTTCCCTCAGGAGGAGAACTCCTCAAGCCAATGAAAGGAAAGGGTTTGGGCTGCCCGTGTGAATATAGAAGAGCAACCTAAAGGTTTTCATTAAGAAATCTTAATTAAGAAATTTTCACTAAGGAAGGCTGCTGCTGTAATGGGAAGGTGTCTTAAAGGACAACCTGACTAATGCAGGGTATAACAAATGTCTGCAACAGCAAACAACAGCAAGAAGTCGATGAGCAAAGTCCCAGGCTGTGCGACTCCACCTTTAACCCCTTAGAGCTTGCTGCTGGAGCAGGATCAAATCCCTGCTCCACTCCAGAATACACATCTCAATGGAGAATTTTTGAGACAGAGAGAAGGTGCGCTGTGGCACGGGGCTCTCTGTGACAGCAGCAAACCCAAACAGACCTTCCAATGAGAACTGAGCCCTTTCTGAGCCCTGTCCCCTGCTCAGATTTAGTGATGGGTCTCACCCAAGGTCTGCAGCTCCACACTCATGGTGGGGATGTGGGAGCATGCCACGAGGGGATGTTGTGGCCCTTGAGGGGATGTTGTGGCCCTTGAGGGGATGTTGTGGCCATGGAGGGGATGTTGTGGCCATGGAGGGGTTGCTGCACTTCACAAAGAGATGTCGTTACACACGAAGGGATGCTCACAAACTCTCATTCTGATTTCAGCCTCAGAGGTGTCCTCTGGGAGACCAGAACAGGTGACTGTAAGCCGATGAGGAGACTCCTGGAAATTTTTTCCCTCTCCTGGCCAGCCACGGAGAGCAGGACCAGAGCTGCTGCAGAGCACCAGCTCTGGGGCCTGCCTGCGCCTGTCTGCGAGTTGCCATGGCTACAAAGTGAGCTGCTTTGAGGGGGAAAAGATGAAATCTGGCCTGGCTGACAGTCCACAGCTACCCTGGGAGCCCTGGCAGTGCCTTGTGCAGAGTGCACAACTGTGGGAGAAGCTCCGACGCCTCCAAAAGCCACCGCCCATTCCAGGGCTTCCAGCTCCCAGGTGCTGCATATGAACTTTGGAATATGAAAGTGAAGCCATCCTGAGCTATTACAGGAATCGAAGAAGAGCTGAGCACTTTTTCCAGCTTCGCTGTCATTGGAGGGCTCTTGTCCCCATTCCCTGGCCAGCTGCTGGCACGGGAAGAGCTGTGTCTGTCCCCACCATCTCCATCTCCTGGGCGCCACAAGAGCTGACGCACAGCAAGGGTGTCCTTGGGCCACATCCAGAGCTTTGTCTCACTCCCCAGCACGGCTTGGCAGGCTCAGCATTCCCTCACTCCAAAGTGCACCTCTGCCTAAAGGCTTTTTTCGGCTCACTGCAGCCAGGAACTGAAAGCATCGTGCTAGGGGTGAAGTGTGAGCACAGAGCTGCAGGTAGAAACCTCTTGGCCGTGGATTAGTTTTCAGCTGCTTGTTCTGCCTCCAAAAGGAAGGAAAGAGAAAAAAAAAATGTCCAAAACAAAGCAAGGGAAAAACATGAAAGAAAACGAAGAGAAAAGGAAAATAGAAAAAAAAGAAGGAAAAGAAAGGAAGAAAGGAAGAGGAAGAAAAAAAGGAAAAGGAGAAGGAAACAGAGCAAAAATTTTAAAAATATCAACCAGATGCCATGACCTCACCAGGTGGCACATATTTAAGTGTTTCAAGAGAAAATAAGGAATGAATCAACAGACTATGCCCCATGACTATCATTCCTCTTCTGCCAGTTTGGTTCCAGTTTGCAATTAGTAGTAAATGCATTTTTAAAAAAAATTTAAAAATTAAACAGGCTCTGTATTACTGGCATTTCAGCTGTGTCCTCACATGTGTACTGGCAGAGTACCCTGTGCATCAAATTTTAATTGCAATCGGTTCTGAGGTTAGAGCACTGATGCTTTTATTTATAGAAGTGAACCACCACTGCTACGGTGCTGCCTTTTACCTGTTAAAACTGAAGTCTGAATAAACAGGATGCATCTGACAGAGTGCAAAGCAGATTGCTCTCTCTCTCTCAGCTGTAAGGGGACCGATAGATTCCCCATGCATCTCTCTCCACACGACCTGAGAACAGCCTGGGCACTGATTTCACGGAATGATTCTCATTTTTTCGCCTTTCACAGCCCTGCTACATCTTATCTCAGGCCCAATATGATGGCAATCCTTCATTTCCACCTGCAGGATCCATCAGCCCATCTCTTTGGATGTGGGGAGGTCTAGTAACTCTTCATAGAAGCAAAAATACTCACTGGCACATCCCCAGTGGACTTTACAATCAGATGAAGAATTTTCAAAAAAAAAAAAAAATCTACCTTAATAGTCCTTATTTTCCCTTGTAGTTGTAGGAAGCCTAGTACCAGAGTTAAGTTATACTAAAAGGAGATTGAATAATTTTGAGATTCCTACCACTCAGTTTTCTTTGCCTCCTGTTCCAAAATGTAGAGAAATAATGACGCAAACTGAATTTGAGTGACAGGTGGAAACAAATTTAGGCAAGGCAAGATAATAATTAAAACTTTCGTGTTTTCAGTCTCAGAAAGGATTAGTTTCTTCGGCAGAGAAAGATCACCTATCTTGAACAACATAAGGACAGAAGTTATGCTGCACATGCAAGGGTAGAGTCCCACCCACAGAGAAGGGCAATGTGCACTCCAATTTCCTGGCCAGCTCACTTTCAGGATGCCTCTCACCACAAGAACTGGCACTGCCAGCATGGTTATTTCTGCCTTCACTCACCACTCAAGCTTTTAATTTATATTAACACGTCTGAGACTGAAGCTTGAGGGTGCTTTACTATTTGAGTTATTATTGCCTGTGTCTCCCCCCACTTTTCCACAACAGGAATATAAAACGGCTTTACATGCAGATAACCAGATTTTTTTCCCCACTTCTCCTTACATGTCACATCACATACAGAGCCTCACAGACAAGGCTCTCTGCATGCTGCAGGAAAGGGGACAAGATTTCCAACAACGTGATAGCTTCATTTGTTTTTGTAACAAGTTTTGCTGCTGCAGAAGGGAAGAAGGAGCTGTAAGCTTTGGCAGCAGACAGGATGAGATGAGCCATAGGGAGGAAATGAGTCACGGCCCCAGCGGGGCAAAGGGAGTTCCCCAGAGAAGGGGCAGCAGAAATCAAAGCCTGCTGCCCTCCTGGGGCACCCTGAAGAACAGGAGACACAAGCTGGGACAAAGTGTACCACAGGACGGGAGAACCCACAACTATCGTGCCACTGACATTTGGAGCCGATGTGAAATGGCTATGGAGGTCTAAGAGTTTAAATTCCTCAGATTCTGTCTTTCTGACACATCTTTCAATATTTCTCAGTATGGCAGGGAGATGCTTGAGACTCACAAATGTCATTAGAGTATCAGAAAAAATATAATTTAACCAAAGTAATGATGCTTAGTTGATGCTGTTTTGATTCCCAGGAACGGTAGAAACCGGGGTACACCACGGACCCTTTCCGGAGGACTTGGGGCTGAAGGCACAAAAGCCTGTGTACAGCAAATATTAACGCAGGTGTGAGTTACCTTGAATGAACCTGCACTGCCAGTAGGGCAATTCTAAGCATTCAGTAGTCATTATTTTTTTAAAAAAAAAAAAAAAAAAAAATGAAAAAAGTGAAAAAGCACTGTGGTGAAATTTATTGGGTGAAGTCTAAAAATGTCTAACAGACATCTTCGCATGTGAAAGACAAGGGTCTAAAATCTGGTACCTCCTGGGTGTGTGGTGTAGCTGATTTTGGGGTGTTTTACAGACCCCTGGTCCACATAGTGAGGAGATGGAGAGGAGGGGAGGCAGTGCAGCCCCACCGACAGGCGGGACACTCCCCCAACAGCACAAGCACAGTACTGCCAAACTTGTCCCAAACACGTCGTTCCTCTGCTCAGAAATTCAGATCCGAGCTAAAATGATTCTTAAGAACCTTCCCGCACAGGATATCTAGCAAGACAAACAAGAAAAACGAAGAGTACAAGCACAGTCTTGTCAACAGGTCTGTGCGGAGGAGCCCGGCTCATCTGCAGAGTCAGGGTAGGGAAAGGAAACTTTCAGCTTTAACGACCCAGCTCCGCCACAGCCCGGGCACTGCTGCGGATGAGTCACGCCATAAATATGTGTGCATCCCATAAAGATCTGCTCTGTAAACACGGCGGAACGCAGACAGCGAGGAGCAGCGGGGAACGGCAGGATTGCTGTCAGAGGGAGGAAAATCATCCGGCAGCCGAGCGCCCGCTCCGTCCAACCCCGGGAACAGGGCGCCTGTCCCCAGAGATAAGCCATTGTCCGAGCAAAGGGCTGCTCCCCGCCTCAGACCACTGCCATCATGTCCCCGAGCCCTCCTACAGTGCTGCGGAATTCCCGCTCGCATTTTGTTTTACGGGTTATGCTTAGTATTTCCCATCCCCAGAGGTGTCCTAGCTCCCCGAGGATTCTCTCTTCGGAATGCGGAGCCAGTCCCCCGGCTCTTGCTGCAAACCCACATGGTTCGGCAGTAGAGGCAGAGGATGTGGAGGAAATGTCTGTGCCGGCATCACTGCACAGATACAGGGACGCTGGCACTGAACTCTTTAACTCTTTGCTCTTCACAAATTACCAGCACTGTTGCAACCACTGGCAGCAAGTTTGGGATTTAAAGGGATCGGGTGTGTTCTGACAAGAGTACACAACGCTGGCAGAGCTTTGCGGAGTCTTTTTAAAAAGGATAACGTTGTTACCATGATTTATCAAGTTTTTCCTGGTTTTTCCCCCACAGGGGGAAAGGGGATTTTCACAGGTGCAGGTATCTTAACCTGGCTCGTGCGAAGTACTGTTTCCACACGTTACTGTTGCAGAAATAATGTTTTTCTGGCTTGATCAGAAACTCACTGAGGGCAGTTGGAAGCCAATATTTGCAGCGAGGTTTGAAGCAGTCCCTGGCAAGAAAAAGTGACTATATTTTCTCCTGTTATGGCAAATTCTGAGTGGTGGAGGAGGATTTCGACTTCCTGGTGCCCCTAGTAGGTGGGCACTTGCACTCATACTGTGTTACTTGCAAAAATATAATCTGTTTTCAGGGTCTTAACAGCAGGATGCACTTATTTTCTCATTCGAGGCCATTATTTTTGCCACATTTAATAATTGCACATTAATTATTTAGCTTATTACTCCACCCCCAAAGCTGCTGTGCTGCTGGCCTGGCGCCTCGGAAGAGCAGAGCGGGACAGATCTGTCATGGAGCTCACTGGGGTGAGTCACAGCAGAGCTGTGAGGAGAGCAGCAGGCATGGGGTGAGGGTGTCACTCACCTCCCAGCACAGATCCCGGGGGTCTAGCCCCACTCCCCTGCCAGGGAGATTCTCTGCTCCTCATCCAGCAGCAGGCTGGGAATTTGGACACGGGGCAGGGCGGTCTGCTGGCGCCAGGCCAGAGCACAGCATCACCGTGAGCAGGGGCGGCCACGCTGGTTCTGGCAGCACAAGCCTGGGCGTGGTGTGCCCGTCCTGCACAGTGCCATCGCAGGCCACTCCGCACAAAACAAATTCATTTCCTCAAGCAGAGGACTTCCTGTTACTCCTCTGCTGCTCCGTGGTGACTCGAATTACTTCGGATTTTGCAACATTTGGGGCTGCTGTGCACAAAACCTAAGTTCCCCCAGAGGCGCCGAACATTTTGGCACCCGTCCACGTTTGCGACAGCCGCGGTGCGTCTGCACAGGGAGTCCCTGTCACCTACACGACACGGCACAGGGCACTGGACACCCGCAGGCGGCACCGGGGTGGTCACTGCCCGCAGGGAGCAGAGCATCACCTCAGCTCACAGGGTTGTCCGGCCCCATCAGCCTGCCTCGGAGAAGCAGCATGTGGCTCTGCGTAAGAGTGACAGATTTGTGGGTTTGTGATGTGCAAAAAAAAAATCCCCCTCCTCTGTCACAGCTTATAATGATTTCCATGTCAGCCGCATGTAAATCGTGCTGGGTTGCTCTACCAAGTGGTTTCACCGCAAATCAAGTTCCCTGCACTCCTGTGCTCTCGCTTGCTCCTGAACACGCACGGAAACGGGTTTTGCCGCAGTGCAGGGCTACCCCACGGCACGTCTCAGGGCAAACACAAACCCAGCAGCTTCAAAGAGAAAAGAGGCACTGGGAACTACTCCCAAGGGAAAGCAGTGTGTGCTGAGTGGAAGCTGTCCACCCTTTAGCTCCATTAAAGCCATATGTCCGATTTCAGAGGAGCATGAGCAGGAAGGGAAGCTGCTGCAAGCAGGGATGTCCTCGGGCAATGCATCGCACAGGCTTTCACCCAGCCAAGCTGCACTGAGTGCTGCGGCCCCGGTGCTCACTTATCTACGGTTCGGCTCAATGCCCCTTCAATTTGCTTGCTTTTTTAACTATGAAAAACGTCTGCTGCCTTCAGAATAACACACAGCTGTAAAATATTTTCCATGCTACCCATGTTTCCTTTCCAAGCAATCCCAGCTCCACGTTTTCACGCATTTCTGAAACACGGAATAATTTACTGCGAAGCAGTGTTGCAATTTCCCATAAAACATTCCTGTGCCGGCCTGTCCTTACTTTGGCTTCCTTTGTGTTGTTTTGACTGGAAGCTGTGCTTCTTAAGAGGCACCAAGTGTGGTATTAACCTAAGAAAAGACCTGTGAAACTTTGTCTGTAGGGAGCCATCATGCCAACGATGGAGAAGAACTTGATCCATGCAACTGAGAAAACATAGGAAGAGGGAAATAATAGCAGAGCAGTGGATATAAAGGATTCAGCGAGGCAGGCTGTAAGCAGATACATGGTTGTTAATATTAATGCAGCTTTTAACATGTTAATGTCACTTTCAGATGAGGCACTAGTTAACCACGTTAATCACAGGATGAACCAGATGCTAACAAGGCTGCTAAATGCTCCACATCCACCAATCGTCATCTAGCCAATCTGCAATTATGGAGCAGACAGAGCCCAGCATTGTAATTTCCCTCGCTCTCAACAGGAATTTCTTGTTTGCCAGAGGTATTTTTTTTCATACCCTGTCACAAGTGCAAAAGGAAACACTATGGAAGTACTCCTGCAATTACTGACATCTTGTTTCACAGGCAGCTGCTGAAAGAATAGGAAAAGAATCACAGGAGCACAAAATAATATAAGTTGAAAAAGACCCTTGAGATCATCGAGACCGTTAACCCAGCACTGCCAAGCCCAACACTAAACCATGTCCCCAAGTGCCACATTTACATGCCTTTTAAATCCCTCCGAGGATGGTGACTCCACCCCTGCCCTAGGCAGCATCACTCTCCAAACAACGCAGGATCAGGGAAGAATTTTCAAACCCTCGGAGGAAGCAAAAGAGATATTTCGAAGTCCTGGCAAAAGCGCATTTTGTGTTTCATAACAACCAGCAGCGTCCAGTTCTCTCCCAGAAGCACAGCCCAGAAAACCCCCAAGGAACAGCAAAGGTGACCATGATTTTTTTGTATTACAGGGTCACGGCAACTCCGTGCTGCTTCTGTCACTGACAGCTACAGGTGATATCCAGCCACAGGCTGCTGCTCTGGATAACCCTTGCAAAAGATGAGTGGAGGGAGGTGGAAGAGATTATTTCCTCACATTCCTGGCCCTAGATTATCTCCAAGGTTTCTGTCCAAATTCTGCCTTACGTCAACATTTTGGTGTGTAACTTCAGCGCAAATTCATTATACCTACCAGTGCTGTTTTGAGTTATTCTTCTTCAGTATTCAGCCATTCGTCTTTTACTCTATCTATGAAAGATATCACAGGAACATTGGTCAGTGATATAGTGCATTACATCTCATACTTGTACCAAATAGTTGCAAGGTATTTGTGTATGTACAAACGTGTATGCACACCATATATAAAGTAGTTGAGAATTGGCTTTAATTCTGCTTTTTGGATTAGTTATAAGATGCATTTTAATCTGGATGGGCTTTTTCAACCTTGATTGCACGTGTGTCTGTGCATGGGGTAGAGAGCAAGGAAAAGAAAATACAACCCAAAACATAAACAGGGATGTGATGACATGTAAAACCTTTCCTTCATCACCCTGGGATCAAAAGTCACCCACTGCACCTTTGCAAACCAAAGCAGACAATTTTTAACTTCTTTTACCGGATGTATTTCAGAAAACTGCAACTCTTTGTTGCAACCCTTTCTCTGGGGAGCCTCTCTTGATACCAGGAATCTCAGGATTAATTTCACCTGAAGAAGGGTACTGCCCTGAGGGGAGCATTGCTCACCTTGATGATTAAGGATAAGTGCACTGTGGCACCGGAGGGAATGCTATCAGTCTCAAGCAAATCACTGTTTCTGTAGCAAATGGAGACTATGTGAGAAAAGGCCCAAGGAATACACGGAATTTTTAATCTCTTGCACGGATTTTATGGTTCGACGCAGCTCAAAGCATTGTCCAAAAATCTGCACGTTGATAATATAAGATGTACTTAAAAGCTATGTATTTTATTTTGTTAGCATGGATTTCTGTTGATTTTGAGACCGTAGTGTATAAGGAGCTTAAAGTATATTTCCAAACACACAAGGCTTTTCTGTCTCACCTCTCACAGAGCTCAGCAATCTGCAATTTCTACCTGCAGACTACTCTCACCCTACAGTTTAAGAATCCAAGACGAATGGTATTGTCATTTTCGTATGTATAAATCTTCACAAATCAGGCTTATAAAAATCAGTGAGGCCTAGTTCATATATTTCTCTGTGTTTTCGTAATTCAGTTTACACCTGAGACAATGTACCTCATCTTGGGAAAGTTCTTTTCGGATAAAAGCAGCAGACAGACGTGAGCTGCAGGCTGGCCACTCCTGCATAGCTGCAATGTTTGACATTCACTGAGGCAACGCCTCACTCCCCATGCTGCTCTTCCTTTTGCACTCACTTTAGGGTCATAACCTCATCTGTATCTGTATCCAGTCCAGAAAAATGCCTGTGGTTCGCTAAAAGCTTAATTTATAGTGTGGGCTCAAGTGAGTTACCTTGAATTTCTGCTGACTCCCAGAACTGACAGCACCCTTTGGCTTCCCCAGCAGAAAATGGGGAGAGAAGAGAGGACCAAACACACAGGAGTGGAACACGGTCCTCCATGATGAAGGCTACAATTTTATTTTTTTTTAACTCTCATGGTTGTATGTGATACATTGTGCTAAACTTCGGGATTTGCTGCAATGAAGGAGAAAACTTGGAGAGACAAAAATTTTCATACATATCACCCAAATCTGGCTCCAAAATTATTCAAGATTATTTTCGAAATGGTTTTGGTTTTTAATTAAAGTTCAGCTCGGTATTTAGGGGAATTACAAAATATCAAACCTCAAGGAAGATGCTAATTTTCCCATGGTTGGTGTCAAAGTTTGTCTTCTGTCTGAGGAGAGGAAATCTCCACTCGGCAGTGGGATGGAGGCCAGCAGGAAATCTTCAGACCTCACTAAACTAGCAGAGGACATATCATTTATATGACAAAAGATGTTAATAACGTGCAAAAATATATGCATCCACAGATATGGAAAGAAACCTTTGTTTTCAATAGTAAGGATTGGCATTACTGCTTTCTAGGGCAGGAATGTCATCAAACTACATTTATCAACAAACAGAATTTCCATAACTTAAAACTCCAATTTCTATTTACTGAACATGCTGTGAACAAAAACAGTAGAAAAAGAAATGAAATGTACTTGTCCGTCTTTGTTATCGTGGGTGTGTTAAAACAGGGTGGGACTGAACGCATCAAATTAAAAAGAAAAAAAAAGTAAATCTTGATGGTTTTGTGTTTCAGAGGAAAACAAGAGAACAAAAACTTACAAAGAGTTTCTTTGTAAACCACAGGAAGAGGGAGAAAGAAATTAAAAAATTTAACTAGTTTTTATACTAAGACTTATTTTAAACTACCCTAGATAAAAATCCAGCTACACAAGAGATTTTGTACTTTATTTTGTAGATTTTGTGAATGACTCATAAGCTTGCAGTCATACCATTATGCAAGTTATATTAATAAAATATGTATGCTTGGCAAAAATTTCATCCCATCCTGCCAGAATTTTGAGCACCTTTTTATTGGGAGGCATTTGACGTCAACTGGTGCCCTTTGGAGATGAGGCATGGTGGGGAAAATGAGTCTGTAATTCTTCATTCCAATTTTAGACTCCTAATACCTTGAGTTACACGGAAATGTATCCATGACTATCAAAAGCACAGAAACTCTTTGAATACTTGTTCACATCTTCCAGTAAAGAACAACCTGTGTGCTCCTGATGGGGTCACCTGCTCTTTTTCCAGCCAGTAAACATTGAAAAAACTGATGTTTGTGCTGTTCATCACCTCTTGCGTCTGTTTCTCACCAGACCTGTGCAGAACTCCGTGGCCAATGCCACGTAAAATCTCAGCAAGCCTCAGTGGATTTTTTCACTTGCAGATGCTCTGAAGGAAAAAGTAGAAACCGTGACAGAAAGCACAGTGTTATTTTGATACCACACACTTGTATGCTGCTGCAATCTGCCAGGAAAACTTATTTTTTCCTAATTAAAGATAATAAGTGTCAGACTGACTGGGATAATTATTGGCAACTGCTCCAAATACCTAAATCTTTACCCAAATGAGTAAACTGTTAGAGTGGTGTTTAGGCCTGCAGTATGTAAAAATCTGACTCAGGCATCCATCAGCTGACTCAACTTCTGTCAGACAAACAAGAACCCGCCTTTCAATCCCCAGGTAAATGTGTGCTGCCTACATCCTTTACACATAAAAGTAATCTCAACTAGTTAAGAATAAACTTAGGAAGAAATTGCCAATAAACAATGGTTTCTTGAAGCAGTGGCAAGCTAGAGGAGCCTTCTAACAGAAGCAACAATGCCAAGCTCTTGGCCCTAAAGCAAGATTTCCTTGCAAGGCTGGATGGAGCCCAGTAAGTTTACAAAACATTGCAACACCTGCAGGACCTGAGGCAAGCGTCTGGGCAGCTCCCCTCCTTCCTGCAGCAGTGTTCAAGCCTCATTTATAAACTGAACCTACCAGCAGAGCTGGAACGCATGATGTGCTTCTGGTTAGCAGATCCCTGAATGCCCAGCATGATGCAGGCTGACATCACCAAGGGTTTCATGTGTTACTGCCCCGTTCCTGTGCAGCTCCACCACTCCAATTACCGTCAGCTCCAGCTGTTTGTCTTTAGGCACGTCGCAGCGAGATGGGTGACGCTTCCTGCAGGCTCCCTGGAGCCCTCTGCCAGCCGGGAGGGTCTGCTGCCTGCAGCTCCGGGAATGCAGCACAATCTGTTAGACCTGCCAGAGTTACCCCAGGTAACCCGCACACACCAGCCCCGTGTAGAAGCCATGCATTTTAAACATGGCCCTCGCCTCCAGCTCCTCTGGAGCACCTTGCCTAGGTGTTGCAGGCTGAAACACTTCAGAGTCAGCCATAAATCTGCATGGATCTAATCAGAAAGGAAAAGCAGGGGTGTGTTTAGGCAGACCCATCTGAATCTGTTACCTCTCCCTCTGCAGATTAAAGCCATTTCCCAAGACCTTGATGGGAGACCTCACCCACTTGTCTCCTGTCTGACAGCCAAGGGCATAGGCACTAATTGGGTTTACAAGCCTCCTACCACGCGGATTAGTCTTACTGCCTCCCTGCCTAGGAAGCAGGTGATGAGCACTCCCTAAAGACTGGGACACTCTTCCTTCCTCCTGCTGATAGACAGGGCTTCCTGACACAAGAATAAGTTCAGGAGCTGCTGCTGTTACCCCTTCAGAGTAGTGCAACTCATCCAACAGCTGTTCCACCCTCTCAGCCTGAGCCTGGGGTTCCCTGGCACGGAACACCCCAAATGCCGACTTCTTTTGCTGTGCACAACCTGGCAAGGCAAAGTCCTCCAACTGTGCCCATCCCTGCACACAATACCTGTGTTTTCCACTTTATAACTCGACCTGCGACAAATCCCCTGGATGTGAGGGTTCACTACCACACCAACCCACGGGATGTGTGGCCAACTTCCAAAGCAACCATGTTTGTGTGGTGGGAATGAGTTCACGCCAAGGTGATGGCCAAGGCTGGAGCCAGCGGAGAAGCTGGGGTGGCACAGCCGTAGGGAAGCTGGCACAGGAGCCAGAGGCTTGTAGAAGAGCCAGGATGCCAAGGCTGGGGAAGGAGGCTGGCACAGGAACAGGGTGCCCAGTTTGGAGAGACCCTGGCAGAGGAGCGGGAGGGAGGCCGGTGGAGGACCCGGGTGTAGGAGCAGCCCCAAATACCCTCCGCCGGGCTCCATCCCGGGGGAAGGGCAAGATCCTCGCTGGGGGCTGCCATGGAGCCGCCTAGGGTCGGCTGTCGACACCTAAACGCTTTTCCAAGGGGAATGACTTTCCTGAGGAGAAGAAAGTCTGCGGGCTCCTTCCCCTCTCCCCCGCCAAACAACGCTATTTTAGAGAAAAGCCACTCTCGCTCCAGCTGAGCGCCGTCCTGCCACGGGCTCCCCGTCCCCTCCCCGCCGCCTCATCTGGGACCCGCGGCCCCCCTGGTTCCCCCGTCCCGGCTCGGCCCCGGCAGGAAGGGGAGGGACCGACGGCCGTTCCAGCCGCCCGTGGAGCCGAGAGCGACCGGCCGCCCCCCGCTCCTCTTCTCCGGGATCGGCATGTCGGCGCCCGGGACGGGCAGACAGCCGCTGCCCGCGGCGGTAAGGAGGGCTCGGGGATGAGGGGAGGGGTGTGAGGAGGGCGGCGATGCCGCTCCGCGCTGCCCCGGGCGCCCCGCGGCCCCGGCGGGGGAGCGGCTCCGCGCCGGGCACCGCCCTGGGCGCGTCCCGGGCCGGGCCGGGCAG